>VJWM01000235.1:0-270954 GCA_010909165.1 Anthoceros angustus
GCCCGCTTTTCGGCCTTACGCGCCGCGCGCGGGCGTGAATACTGCCTGCGGCCTCAGCAGGTTACGGTCTGACCTCGCATGCCCGACCTCCACTCAGGGCCGTCCACGTGGCGCCGCCTCGTCTGTCCTCACGCCTCCGCTCCTAGGTTACTTTCCCTGGCGTACTTATCCTATTTTGACCTGGAGTGGGTTCCGGACTTATCCCGTTACTCCGGCGTAGTCCGGAGCTTGCCATAGTGGTACCGGGGTCCGTTGTTCACTCCAGAGTCCGGAGTATACTCCGGAGCCTCGTCCGAAGCGCTACCCCAATTTATTCCTCCTTTTCCGCCTTATTTATCCTTCAATCCTAAAAAAAACAGAAACCCTACTTATTTCTTAACTCCCCAGGGAAGTGCATAGCCCACAATATCATTGGTACAATAGGTAGTTACAGGGAAGGCATTCGAGGGGACTAGGACTTCCCTTTAACCATTAGCCCTTTTTGGGTTGTTCCTCCTCGAACTTCAGGGGTAGATGGGATTTCCCACCTCATCTATTAATAAAGTCTACTCTGTATTATCTATAGAAGAATAAGTCATATATTTTATTTTCTAGATTTTAAATAACATTCTTTAAGGATAGAAGAAAAGATTTATTTCCTACTGCCCGTAATCATAACATCCCTTCCCATCTCGAAGGGTACGAAGGACCCTTTTCTTTGGAAGGGCCTGAACCCCTCTATCATATCCCAATTATCTAAAATGGGCCCTAGATAATGTATCTACTCGTTGCCGATAGTAGAATTTAATTTTTAATAAAAAATAAATTAATTATCTATATCACTTCTTTACTTTGCTAAAGTGTGCCACCAATGTGTTAACTTCCAACATATGTGGCATATTGTGGCCGGTGGGCGGTGCCGTTGCCGTTGCCGGTGCCGGCGGGATGAAGGAGTCGATTGCCGGTCCTCGATATTTCGTAGAGAGAGTGGATGTGAACCCGTTCAGCGCATTGGACACGTGTAGCAGCACGGGGACGGCGGTGACATAAGAGTGCCTGAGACGGTGAACTCGTCAAGGATAGGATCCAGCCAGGCGCCAGGGAGCAGGGAGCAGGGAGCAGGGAGCAGGGTGCAGGGAGCAGGGAACACGGAGCAGGGAGCAGGGAGCCGGGAGCACGGAGCACGGAGCACGGAGCAGGGGAGCACCGCAACTCCCTGGAAATTCCTTCACATTCTAGAGTTACGGTTCACATTCTTAAGTCATAGGAAATTCAGAATCCAGGCCAGAATCCAGGCCAGAATCCAGGCGCAGACGCCGCACAGCTCTCTCTTTATGAGATCCCCGTCGGCATTTCCTGAGCCACTCCTCCTTTCTAAAATTATATAGGAGAACAAGTCCATTGTAGTCCACTTGGACGGAATGTGTTCCTGTCAGTGGGACTTGGCACTTACCAAAGTTCTACTTGCTCCCTCGAGACACCACATGTAAGTATTGATCCCATCTATGGAGTGATCTAAGCGCAGCGGCGTGCTTATAAATGTGTGTGTCCATTTGGCCTAATATTTGGACTCACATTTGTGGACTAGGTACAAATTGCCACTTTTTGTTTTCAGAGCTCCCTCTGCCTTGTTTGAAAATGTGGGACTTGAGTCCAGAATCGAGAAGGGTGGTTGGGCTCGTTCCCCGACACAGGGCTGATTGGTCCTCTTTGTTCTTTGTTCTTTCTCTTCTCGGGCCTCTCTTTTCTCGCCCAGCCACGTTACTTTATGCAGCCGGAGTGCTCCCGTGTGACAATTTTGTTTGGGTCGGCAATCACCCTTGCCCGCTGTGGGTGGAGATGAACGGGGAAATTATTTTACAGTGAGGCTAGGACCGAGACCGGGACGGGGAGACGGGGATCCCGGCTCCGTGCAGCAATTTTAGGATCACCTTCGCTTCCCGATCTGTCGCTGGTCCGGGCCGGAGCTCACGCGAAACCAGCGTCAGAATAGGCCTGTCACCCACCAGGCTGTTCTGAGACGGCTGAGGCGTGCTCACATCAGCATTGTTGTCGGAATACCCTCGGTTCGAAGTAAGGCCCACGCAAAGAACGCCGAAGATGCATTGCACGCATGGCAGTCAAGTCTGTGGCGGGTGTGGAGGCCGAGCCGCCTGCATTCCTTGTGCTGGGTCCGTCACTCACATGACATGATGCCTGAAGCTCAAGCGGAAGCAGAAGCGAAAGCAGCAGCAACAGCGGCAGCGGCACGATGAGTCAGGGAAAGGGGCTGCAGACCAGCCCGTCTCGGAAGCAGCATGCCTTTCCAGCAGGAGCAGCCTGTTCCAGGATGTGTTGGATCGCGTCGTTCGTGGCGGTGACCATGGTGTTCGCATATGGATTGCTGGATGAAATCGTGGCTTTGCCCTGGATTCTGGGGTCGTATCAGGACCGCCAGGTTCCGGACACGCAGCAAGAGCTGGAATCCGGAGCGCCGGAATGGCCCGACTGTCTAAGCAGGTCGCAGCACGCTCTCTACTTCAGAGCCTCCAGGCGGCTCCCCGTGTCGCAGAAACTGGCTACGCGGATGGAGGAGTATGAGCGGATGCACCGCAGGTGCGTTGTGGGCAGGGATTTGAATGCCGAGGTGGAGAATCCGGGGAACACGCAGCCTGAGGTAGTCATTGAGCACTGAGCTCCAGCCGGAAGTGAGCGGAGAGCTCCTTTCAGCATCCATGGGTTTTCAGGAGCTCGCGATCGTTCACTTGTGGTGACCAGCAGAGCTGTTTTGCAGGAAGACGGCCCGCCTTGCAAGTACCTCTATTTCGTGGAAGCGGGGGGTCTGGGGAACAGGTTTCTGGGCTTCGTCTCGGCTTACGTCTACGCACTTCTCACCAACAGAGCAATGATCGTGGGCCATTTCAGCTCCCTGTCCCATCTGATTTGCAACCCGTTCCCCACCTCCAGCCTGAACGTGCCCAGGAAGTTCTCTCAAAAGGTAGGTGCATGGATAGCTAGTCTACAGGTGTTGCATCTGTTGCAAGGTACTGGAAGTTGCTCAGTTGGTGACATTTCTCCGCAGGCTCTGTACAAAGCGGAAGTGCAGCTGGAGGACTCGAGCCTCCAGGACTTCAGCAACGCCACCGTGGTGAAGGTGAAGGAACAGCACAGCGCGCGGATTACGGACAGGAGGTTCTACTGCACCTCCACCATGGAAAAGCTGTCTGGAGTGAAGTGGGTTGTCATGGACACCAACCAGTACCTCATTCCTCGCTTCTTTGCCACGCCGTACCTGTGGCCCCAAATGCGAGACCTGCTGGGGGATGAGCCCTCCCTCATCTTCACCCACCTCAGCCGACGGCTGCTGCTGCCGAGAAATGTCATCTGGGACCGCATCATGCGAATCTACTGGACGTACTTGGCGGATACCGAGAAGCGGGTGGGCGTCCAGGTGCGGTGCAAGTCTTGCACAACTCGTTCCTGGCTGCAGCTCTCATGCCGTGTTGCGCAGTGCTCTGAGGTTCCGTGGACCCTGTGCAGATCCGAAGGCACTCGACCAACTTCAAATTCGATGTGACGGCCTACGAGCGCGTCATGCGATGCCTTCTGGGCCAGAGCATCATCCCCAACACCACAGAGCCGGTAGCATTCGAGCAGCTGCCCAGAACGGATCCCCGCCCTGTGTTCAACGTCACGTCCACTCTGACCCGGCTCTCGAACCAGCTGCGGAGCGTGAGGGCGCAGGGGAGCCAGCAGGTGTCGCACCTCAAGCGCCGCATCAGGTCGCACCTGGGGAACAGCAGCAGCAGCAGCATCAGCCCCGAGAACGTGGTGGCGGACCGGGTGGAGCGTGGCCGCCCCACCTCCGTCTTCATCGCCTCTCTCAATCCTGAGTACTACGAGGAGATGAAGCGGCAGTACGCCATGAATCCCACCACGGATGGCACGCTCGTCCGCATCTTCCAGGTGAGCCAACGTCAGCATGCACGCTCGTCTCGGCTCACGGAATGACTCGGATGCGTATTCTCGCGTGCGTGCAAGCAGGTGACTGCGGACAGCAGCCAGACTTTCGAGTTCGCCCAGCTGATGGATGCCTTCACGGAGATGTGGCTGCTGGCCTTCAGCGACGAGATCGCCACCAGCGGCTGGTCCACGTTCGGCTACATCGGGCACGGCATCGGCGGCGTAAGGCCGTGGATCATAGATCTGAAAGGAGGACGCCGGCGGAAGGAAGCCGACGCGCCCTGCTGGCTGTCCGGGTCTCAGGAGCCGTGCAACCATTTCCCCTATCTGGAGAGCGTGTGCAGGGACTCCGTCACCAACCAGACCGAGGCGGGCATGGGCCCCGACCAAGCAGCCTGGGTGGAGAAGCACACCAGGAACTGCGTGGACGAGAACAAAGGGATCCAGCTCGTCGCCTGATGCATGGCGTGCTTGCTACCCATAACGGTGTCGCCACCTCGAAACAGGAGTCGCGGCTGCTCCCTCCAGGTGTGGGCGTTCATCCAAGTTTTCATACCCGCAGTTGAGCGACAACTTCGAACCTTGGAGTGTCATGCGAGCGTCTGCTTTGTCAAATTTCAGACCCGGATTCCGCTCCCGGAACCGGAGCTTAACGAAACCGTCTTGTGAAAATCGCGAGAAAATAAGAAACTTATTGTGAAAGGCAGATGGAAAGCGGGATGTACCGGGCCTTTATTACCAGGGCCGACAGTGTGATGTATACAGGCTGGCAGCTCCGACATACCGAAGACAAACGAAGACTAAGATTGGAAAGTTGTCAAGCCAATCGTCTTCTACAGAAGCCGTCACGTAGGCTGATGTCTCCCCGGGGTTCCAAGTTAGAGCAGTCATGCTTCTGCTTGCACCAGGTTTGCACCCGGATCTACCCAACTCACAGTGTGCAGAACGAAACTTCTGGGGGTCAATAGCTAATGGCATTCTAGCTGCTCGCAGAGGAACACCAGCAACTCCACTGCTAAGAACAGGTCGTTGAGCGTAGAGGGATGCTTTCTGTTTCGATGAGAGGGTGCCAGGGTCAGTGTTAGCCATCCATGTCCACGTCTCAGTTTCAACAGGCAAGAAACTAAGCAAGCACATAACACCCCGAAAGCAATATTCTCACGATCGACCCTAACAATTGTAACAACCACCTGCAGATCGATGCACACGGTACCCATCCCTGACAACATTGTCTTTCTCTTCAAGCCTTAACATGGGTTTCCGTGGAACTGTGGCAGTCACTGCACATGCGTACATTCTTCATTACCTGGTGACCACTCTGAGAGGTCCCAATCGGAGTTTTCGAGAGACCAAACGCTAAAGCTACGGCAAAGCACATGTTCCTTTTGCTTCTCACACACTAGCCTCAGCACCACGTTGGTGTAAGGTACGCGGAAGCACCGAGTTGGTGCTGTTGAGCACCCTTGCACGAAGATCAATCCTGCAAGTGTAAAGCTCAGTAGTAGGTTTGATGCCATGCTGTTCAGGCATGGAATCAAAGTGCTTGCGACCCTCGTGGACCACGAGCACCGTAGTCGACACAAAACTGCATCAGAAAGGAAGACAGAAAGAACCAGAGCTTCTCGACCTCAACAACAAGCTCACAAAGGTTGACCACGCCCCTTCATACATGGACTGGACTGAACGTTTAAGCTGAAACACGAGGCAGATCAGAAGCAAGACATATCTCTCCAGGACCTCTGTTTTTACGTCCGTGGGACGAGTGACGCCTTGCTGTTCATCCACAGAGCCTGTGAAAGTAGTAGCGATACAAAGAGCATAGGTTTCGTCAGTCCCTGCAACAGCAGATCAACGACCTTAGAGCATAGGTTTCGACAGTCCCTGCAGCAGCACATCAACTCAACACCGGAGTCATCCTAAGGGCTAACTGTTGTGCAATCAGAGAATCTGTTCCAGCAGGCACCACACTCCAGGAGCTGAAAAATAGCAAACCTAGCTCATCCTCCGCACCACAAACCTGCGTGCATTCTGTCACACGTCGCACATGCTGCCATTTCTGCAGCCACTTCAAGGGCGGTGTTTGCAACAACGAAATTCCCTGCAACCCCCATCAAAGGGCTCGGCAATTCGCATGGGAGCCCCAGATAAGGGCCTCCAAGGCAACCACTTTGGCTGAAACAAGAGCGCCTGCTCCATGGCCGCTCATCCGCGAGCGCCAACCTTAAAAGAAGCCCAATCTTTTGAATGGGCTCAACCGACCAAGTGAGACCCCTGGCTCCCGGGATCCACTAGGTAGTGTAGAATTGTGAATGCCTTCCCTCTTATCGCGTGGGGCATAGGCTCTGCCTGTCTCTCTGGGAGCATGCTGGGTACGTTATGACACACCTAGCACATGTAGATAAATACATCCTGGTGTGGAAGTGTGTAATTGGTTTCAACTTTCAGCCAGGCGCCAGAAAAAACATGCGTTAACCTTAGTGACAGTGGCGCCTAACCCATCTTTGTGACACGGAAATAGCGTCACAGAGCTTTGAAACGGCTCGCTTTCCCTCCGGAACTCCATGCTCAAGAAATCCAGTCCTCCTGATCGCCGCCGAACTCCGGCTCTCACTCGAGAAAATTCTGGTCAGGCCGAGTTCGCTTCTCCGCCGTTTCCAAGACCTGGCTGTCCCTCTTGTCATCTTCGGATTTCAAGCGCTTGTGTGCTTCTGAGGGGCCTTCGCCTACACTTCCGGCTGGCAAGCTGGCTTCTTGCAAGCCGCGCGCTTCCGATCTCGGAACACTGTCTGAAATCCGGCAGTTGGAGGTGCTCAAGGTTGGCTTGTCCTTTCTTCCTCCCAAATTCCAGGCTTTCCATTCCTCAAAGTACGTTGTGCAGGACGGCTTGGTTTGCATCTTCAAGCTTGAGAGAGACAAAAAGCCTGAAAAACCTAGGGGTGGAAATCGCAAGGTTGGAATTCAGCGTCCTCAGGAGGTGCTAATAACGCATTCAAATGGCGCTGGAGTGGGGGATGAGGATGGGGATGCGGATGGCGCTGAGGACGGGGATGCGTATGATGAGGAAGAGGACGGGGACGGGGACGACGATGAGGGGTATCGCACGCCGGAGGATCAGGATAATCACTTTGGCGGCAGCAGCAAGAAAGTGGGAAGTATGAGTTTCTGTGTTGCCAATCCTATTATGAGAACGTTCAAAGAGCTGCCACCGGAGTTTGGCGAGGAAAATGACGTTCATGACCACACAGCCCTCTGGAGACCGTGGAGAGTTCAGGTTGAGGTGGAGGCAATCGGGCACTTCGCCGTCATATTTTTGTATTTGCGCAAAGATAAACCAACTGTAAGCATCTGTAGTACAGGTCCAAGGATAATAGCTGGAAAGCCACGGCTTTGACTGCGCGATTTACGTTTCCCGGCATGTCTCCCGGCGGCAGTAGCCCAAACTGGCCTCAGTGTATTTTGTGCAATGGTGAATTGTGCACAAAAGTGGAAGACGACAGTGTGAAGGTCTACAGTCTCGAAACTGGTCTACTTGTTTGGAATGAGAGCTGGGACGACAGAAGTGTTCGCAAGGTTCAAGGTGCAAGGTTTATTGTCTTGCGCTGAAGAACCCGCTCGATGGATAGTGGAGGGGGTCCACTACACACGGTCTTTTGTAGATGCATATAATGAGGGCTGGATAAGAGATATCCAATGTTAAATACACATTGACATGAGCCCATCTCCAATTTTGGGCCAACACTTTACGGCACCATCGGTCCCGACAACTTCACCGACCGACCGTCGGTGAAGTCGGGACCCGGAGCGAGGCCGGGAAACAACAACAACAACAACAATGACTATATTTATCCACTAAAGGTGAAACGACCACCATGGGACAGAAAAAGGTGCACGGAAAAGACGTAGAATAAAAGGATATACATGCGTAAATCAGAACTAGAGAGAGAAAGAGTGAAAATAGAAATAATACAAAATGAAGGCACGACCAAAACAATACATCTTCATGTAGTGTCGGAAGAATTGCAAGGACGAGGATTTACAACAACCAACCTACGAACAACCACGGAAAAAGGTCACTTGGCCCTCCATGGAGCTGATCATTCAACAAATGAAAAATCATGATGAATATAGCCGATCATCCAACAAACCGGAAATCATGAGCAGTAGAGCCCATCATCCAACAAACCGAAAATCATGATCCAATGTGCGCTCTCGAGGATCCTTTCCTAGTCGGAAGGCACGTAAAATTTCCACATCCACATGCAACCCGCGGGTCCGCAATAACATTAAAGGACAAATTCGGAAGTTGAAAACATGACGGGCCCGAAACAAATTCTTAGAAACTTCTTCGTTGGAAGCAGGGTACCTTAATGTCCTTTGAGGTAAAGCCTATTCCAAATCTGTTGCCTTTTCCCTGTGATGCGAAGTCGTCCAACTCCATGTGCAGCAGTGTAAGGAACCCAGCACTTCCACTTCCGACAAAGTGTGGGTTAGGGACGGGGTTCCAGCGATGGTCGTTGCCAGGTGCAGGAGCAGTTTTGGCATCACAATTTTTTCTGTGATGTGTTGCACAGTGGCATTCCACTAACTTGTTTGTTGGCAACTGCCTGGTGGACATGTATGTACCGAAAGATGCACGCCAGGTATTTGTTAGGTTGTCCAAAACGGATGTGGTGACATGGACCGCCCTGATACCTGGGTATGCACAGCAAAGACTCGACCAAGAGGCGCTTATTGTGTATGGACAAATGCAGGAGGCGGCCTCATTCTGGCTAACCATGTTACTTTTGGTTGCCTTCTGAAGGCCTTTGCAAGCACTGGTGCCTTACAGAAGGGCAGGCAGCTTCGAAAGAGGACTGCTGGATGACGCAGTGGTGGCCGACTGCCTGGTGGACGTGTATGCGAATTGGGGTGATGTGAAAGGTGCACGCCAGGTTTTTGACAGCATGGCCACAAAGGATGTGGTGACATGGAATGCCCTTATTGCTGGGTATGGTGCTTGTGATGAAGGTCAGTTGCCGGAGTTCAGCTTGACCGCCTGTCAGAGTGCCGACAAGGTGCAAGCAGAAACGTGGCTCCTCCAACTGGGAACCCCGGGAAGACATCTAACACAGAGGAGACGGACCATTGGCTTAACAAGTCTGCAATCTCTAATCTTCGTTTTGTCTTCAGTACGTGAGGTTCTTAGAACCAAGGCCGTCCGACTAGGTACTCCACTCCGGCCAGGCTAAAAGTCCGCCATGGCCACCTGTGCGTCGCCCAGTCAGCAGTGGCCGCCGAGCGATCAAGAAGCCTCTCTGCGTGCTGCTCACACAAGATCCTTGCAGATCCGGTTCGGGTTGTGTAGAATTGTGCACCTGCCTTCTTTTCCGTATACACACGTACAAGCATTGCTGCAGTAGCAAATAAGAGCACTGGCTTCCGTCAGGAAGGCCACAAGACCCTCCGCGTTTCGTGCCCCAGAATGACCAATGATCGAGCGAAAAAGGAGTCCGAGAAGCGCATCTCGTGGTATCCCCAGCTGCCAGCCCACACTCACCGCTGGCCCTGGTAAGGAGGACTTCCTTAGACAGGACAAGGTACATGCCGCTTTGCATCTCCTTTCACAGGTTTGGTTAAATTTCGCACTCGCGAGTCCGGGTCTCAGACTCTCAGTACACGAATGGCCTGCAAGCGAGCACGCGTTGGGGACTGGAGGGAGAAATTGGACGAAGCAGACACGCGCATGACATTACCGTGAAGAAGCGGTGTTGCGCACCTGGCGCTGCCGGATTGAGGGCAATTCTGGGCTATCGAAATAACCAGTCAGGATTGCGGGATGTAAGTCTTCCACCAATCCGTGCCCGCGACGCCGTCCAAGTCGTGTGCGGCCAGCCAGCGCCAGTCCGGCTCCGGCAGCCCGTCGCCGCAGTCGCTGGGGCAGCCCGGAAGAGCCACCATCCGGGGCTCGGGTCGGGACGCGCACGATCCTTGGAAGTCTCTGTACAGCCCGGCCTCCGTTGCGGGGCCGTAGGGACACCTCTGCTCGGGACGGGGGGCCTGGATCAGCTCCACACTCTCTCGGTCGGGGACTCCCGTGGTGTAGAAGAGCGGGTCCTGAATGCCATGGTACCTCACCAAAATAACCGCGAATGCCAGCATCCTGCCGTCTATGCTGCAGGTCCAGCCCACCTCCCTGTGCGCCCTCTCCACCATTTCCCGCATCTCCCCGTCGTGAGCCTGCATGTACTCCAGCACCTCCGGCAGGTCCTGGAAGCTGCAGCCATGGCAAATGAGAAGAAGCTGGATGGTGTAGTCATGTACATGGACAAAGACAGAAGAGGCAGAGACAAAGAACGTACTGGTGGTCGGTTTCCATGAAATGCCGGCCCTTCTTGAGGAGCGGGTAGAAGAACTGGATGAAGGGCGAGTCCTGGAGGATGAGCGCGCGTTGGGTGAGGAGGACGTCGCAGAGGCGGCCGCCGCCGAGCCCGCCGTCCGTCATGCGGTGCAGGCGGAGGCGGGGGCTGCTCCCCCAGTTGGCGCGGCGGAGCCAGAAGTTGGTGGTGGCGCCGCGGAAGACGGCTCTGGGGATCTTGTCCTGCCATCGCCTGCCGTGCGCCCGGAGCGCCTCCATCTCGTCCCGGGACTGCATGTAGGCGGGGCGGAGGTCGAGCAGATCCGGCACCACCAGATCGGCGTCCAGCTCCTCGGTCACGTGCGGCGTCCAGACCAGGTAGTTGGCGCGGCCGCTCCTGCCGCTGGCCATGGCCTCCTGCGCGAGGGCGTGGTCGCAGGTGTTGAGCAGGAACTCGACGCGCACGTCCCGCAGGCGGAAGCGGTCCAGCGTCGCCTGCAGGAAGGAGGCGGCGTCGTTGGCGCGGTCCAGCCGGAACTGCACCTTCATCACCTGCGGGCCGTAGCGGAAGAACACCTCCCCGCCTACCACCCGGAAGTGCGCGCAGCAGGCCATGAAGGAGTTGTTGCTCAGCGCGTCCCGGAGGTGGCGCACGGACCAGGCGCTGCGGACCCGGCCCCCCAGCCCCTGCACCGGCGCCCAGCCCTGCGTGAAGCTCTTCACCAGCCGCAGCACCTGGTGGAGCTTGGGGTCGGAGAGGTCGAACTCGGGGCTGGCCGCCCGGAGCTCCACCAGCTCCGAGGCCTCGATCCGCACCGCCTTCACCCGCTCGTGCCGCACGTCGGAGAAGCTCATGTGCTGCAGCTGCGGCTGCGGCTGCTCCTGCTCCGGCTGCCACCCCGCGGGCTGGGCCCCTTCCCCCTCTCCCCCGGTCCGGGGGCTCTGGGCCTTGGCCAGCAGCAGCTTCCAGCACCACGACAGCCGCAGCCGCCCGCCATACCCGACCTCACCGGCGCTGGGGGCCGCCTCCCCGTAATTGATGAGCGTGCAGGAGCTGGTGTAAGACACCAGCAGCAGCGACAAGGTGATGCCCAGGGGCACCAGGATGGCCAGCACCATCAACGACACTGTGGTCCCCTTCATCGCTCCCGACCGCGCTTCCCGCCAGCCTAAGCTTGCATCCAGGACGACTCATTCTGCTGCTGCCCAACTATGACATGAATCTCCTCCACTTCGACCCTGGGCCTGGAGGCCGTTCCGATCCTGTCTTGGTCACCTCTTCCGCTGCCAGCATCCATCCGCAACGAAGCCCGAACCAACAGCTCCTCTCTTTCTTCTCTCCCCACACCAGGTCCTGTAGTCTAGTCTGTTACCAACATATTTAGAGACTGTACATCCAGTAGGTATGAGCAGACTTACTCCATCCTGTACACGCTCGATTCACCGAATTCCAAGAGCGTCAAGGGGAGAAGTTTTAAGTAGCCCTGGCAGGTGACGTCCTGTACTCAATGCCATCTGGCCTGCCTGACCATGCCTGACCGAGTTGACAATTTCGTGGCCGAAATCAAAGAAGAAAACAATACTATCACCGTACACGGCGGCAGAGCAGAGCAGAGCAAAGAATGGGCAGGGCGGAGCAGGGCAAAGTCCCGTCGCCTAAGGCTAACGCAAACTTAATGAGCCCTGCCATTCGTACCGCCCGTGTGCCCACGCACCCCGATGCAAAGCCGAGAGGCATGAGGCCGGCATGCCTCTCTTTCTTTCCGGCGTCTCCCTTTCCGGCAACGGGCGTCCGTCGTCGCTCTTCTCAACGGCTCCCTCCACCCTCCTCTCAACGGCTCCCGTCCGCGCTCCTCTCAACGCCGTCCTCCCGCACCTGCTCACTTGTCTCCGGTTGTCTCTGGTCTCAACCTGTTCACCACGAACTCCCACTGTCCTGTCCATTTTGAACACATTGTAATAGATTATACACACGGCTTTCAATTATAAAGACACTTAATTCACAACAAGTGCTATGACATCGCTTCTCTACCTCTAGCTTGCGTTACAAAAAGGCTTCTCCTTTGATAGAGGAGGCCTAGACCATACATTACCGACATCCTGAAGGGCTTGGGACGTTTTCTTGTGTTGGCTTTTGTTCCCTGCAGATTCCCAAAATGCTCGCTTCCTCTTTGTAGAAGTATCCCCTCCCACATCTTTGACCATATGTGGGGTGATGGCCAAGCCCTCCTCCACAGCTGTAGCCTCTATGCCCTCTAATGTCCGCATAAAACCTACTACAAGTCCTTAAGCATGGTCCACGAGGTGAGGATGTCGCTCAACTAGGCTTTGTAAGTTCTTGAGACTACATCTAAATTGAGCCAAAGCTCGCTCTCGACCGACATTCAAGTTCATATCCTCAGCAATGTCCTGAATGGTTTCACCTGGCACGATATTTGCTACCTCAACTTGCTCTTCGCATCCCGCTGGTTGTAGAAGCTGAAGTGTTTCAGTGTCTTGTGAGAATTGCTCGCGAGGCTTATGGTGCATAAGCTCCTGCACCAAAGAAAGTGTGGGCATGAGCTTGTGGAGTAGCATCAGCACCTTAACTTGGTGCTTACAAGTGTGCCCTTGTGCAGCCCAAGGGCATGAGCACGTTGCCCAACTTCCGTCAACATTGGAGACCACATATGCCATACCCTCATTGTTCTTGCCTGCAAGGACATAAGCATTTCTATCCTTTGCAGTTGGGAGAAACACAAACATATCCACTATTTTGGCAGCCTTAGCCACTGCATGCTCTACCATACGTTCAAGCTTGCTATTTCGAACGAAGCCATGCTCCTTACACTGTTGTTGATACCAAAAGTGCACATCTACTCATCTACTAAAATATCTAGAAGCCAATCAACACGCCTACCTCAGAATAACCGCAGGAAGCTCTCACCTTCAAATGAAGATGGTATGCTTCAATCGAGCTATTGTCTTGCCTGCGGCACCGTCTGACTTTGAGCCACATGTGTATGATGTTGCCCCACTGGTGCTTGAAGTACTTGATGAAAGCTGGAAAGAGTGGCTCATATTGGACATACAGATCTACCAATTTGAGCTTTGCTGCTTCCTCTGAAATGTGTGGTGACCCTCTGAGGTACATAATGTCACCCAACTTTTGCATGATGTCCGCCCTTGCCTGCCCATTCTTCACTTTCTGCAATAAGTTTCGTAACCATGCACGCCTTACGTGCCAAAGGCATAAGAATACCAACATGCCATCCCCAAAAATGTACTTGATGGCATTGATCTCCGCTTGGCAGTCATCTACTAAAAACGCGTTGGGCTTCCAAGTTGGGTCTACCAGCGTTGCCCGTGCCCGCAACACTTGTAACCATTTGGACATTCCCGCTCCATCAACCTCCTTGCACAACACCCAAGCCACTGGAATCCCGTTCATGAAGTTATCGAACACCAACAAACTGACCAGCTAGAAATGCCACTTATTCAATCCAAAGGTGGCATCCATAGCTATGATAGAGTTATGCCCCATGTAACCATCATCTCCAACATGAACGGTGTCTGCACACCGAGCACAAAACTGGTTGGAGCCATGCTTGAAATAGCAGGATTCTCGGGATAGAAAACTAATTGCTGACGTCCATCCAAATACGGACACTCTCGTCATTGCTGTAGTATATGTCCGAGTGAGACATAGGCTTCCATATTTTGGACATCCTTTGGTGTCAAAAATCATCCTCGTAAACTTGTAACTGCATCCTCCGCTGCTTTCTCATGCACTCCTTCTTCGTGGTCAAGCAATATCATTGTTTAGGTACTTGACACAACAACTTGTGCCGCACCCACCTCCTCTTTTCTTGTGTGGGGCTAGCCAGGTGATGGGATAGGGGACTTGGCATGAGTTCTCCATGATGTAATTCACGTGGCATCCGTGTGAAAACAATCGCAACCTCACTTCCACTATGTCAGGCCACTTAAGTAACCGGGTCACAACAAATTGGAAGAGGCATCCACGTTTCTTACTCATCGTTCGACGTCTACTGCCCGCCCCTGTCTTGGGCCTCACATTTGGAGCAAGGAAAGAAGCCGTCATAGCAGCCTCCCCACGACGGTCATCAGGCCCATACTGACAATGGTAGATTGTCACCTCGCTTCCTTGTGTGTCTTTGACGTGCTGCTTTGGTTCCGCGGTCTTCACCCAATGACGCAGCTTGATGAAGCAGGTGGGAAAGCAAGCATTTGCTTTCTCACCTGCAATAAAATCACCTACACGGTCAGCAGGAATGTAAGGCTTAGCGCGCTTCACATTCCTGTGCATTTTCATCTTCCCTTGATGATTGCCCACAGCCCATGACAAATGCTCCTTGCTGAAGATGCCGGGTTCCGGTGTCTGCACTTGAGTGTGAGGCAAATGTTCCATTTTGCTGACATCACGATATTGGAGAGGCTGCCGCTCGCTTCCTCGATCGTATTCGTCAAGCTTCCCTCTGAACTGAACTGCATTTGAAGTGGGTTAGAACAGAGAAGCAGAGCAACAGAGTTGGAAAGGAAGGGGAGAAGTGGGTTACATCACTCGGAGTCATTTTGCATGAGCCCAGCCTGGGCCGCCGGGCCGGGCCGGGCCCTGTCTCCTACTAAACGACACAATTGTCAGACGCTTACTTTCTCAACATATGTACCATCCTTTCGAAGGAGTCAGGACTCAGGACCCAGCCCGACAGAATCCCTGCAGCGCTCTGGAAGAGAGATACTGCTAGCATGGCTCCAATCAATGCTTCTCTCAAATAACCCTCGTTTTCTTTGGATATGGTCATGATGGCAAGTTGACCTCGTCGCATAAGCCTGAACCTGGCAGGCGTGCAAGGGTCGAAAATGGCCGTCGTGAATGTTGGAACCGTGAGCATGTTGGGTCAACAGCAGGCAGCAGGGAAAGCTTACCTCCTGAGGCAGTTGGAGCCCTATAATCTCTCGCCACTCTTATATAGGTATTTTTCTGTCTCTGGTTTACACGGTTACACAGTGCCCAACTCTAAAAAATGTGGGACTCTTTCTCTAACCTGTATCCAGTGAGTGCGGAATCGGAAGCACATGCTTGACTAGTAGAAGGATGACATTGATATCATTTCCATCATAATATGTGATATTGATAATAGGTAGTTGAAAGGTTTTCAGCTTGCAGCTTTTGATGAGTACCATGTAATCCCTTCTTCTCATTCTCACTACTGTATTCCGAGGGGTGGTTCAACACGGCAATGCCGTAATAATTATTTTTAATTTTTTAAATAATTATTTTTTTGAAAAAAAATAAAGTTCAATATAAATATTTATATTTTTAAAATTTCAACATATAGTTCCTCATAGTTCTTCATATCAACTTTGTAGTTCTTGCTCAACCTTTCTGACCTAGCACAACAATACAGTACTTAGCACCAATTATACATATCATAGTAAACAACAAACAAAATATCAAACTTACACCACAAAATCTCTAGCTGAGTCTTTGGAAAAATTAAAGTCCGCAATCTTCAAATTGTACAACTCCTCTCCTCCCCAGACCCCAAACCTGGACATACAATAGTAGGCACACTTGCGAGTATTATGAATTAGTAACTTCAACCTTGGTTGTACCTTGAGTAAAATCAAAAGAAGAACAGGGAAAGCTAAATAGCAACTTCACCTTTTTTGAGCCCCTCTTGGAAAAGTAATCTGATGGTCTGGATGGCTGAGGATCAAAAATTCCTCACCATCTGTGATGAGTTTTGTCTCGTTCTTGGTAGAAATTATACTCATATCCTTGCTAATCTTCATTGACGCCACAAGGGCAGCATGTGTACCTGTAAAGCATCCATGAAACATATTTATCATGGGGACATGAATTTGCTCCAAAGTGCATTCCCACACAAAGATTCTATTGAATCCATGAAACAATGACATAAGCCTGCCACAAAGAAATTACGAATTAGAACCGTGAAAACAGTTTAAGACCAGCCTAAAAACTGAAACAGGTTTTGGAAAATGAAAAGTACAATGACGTTTCATGATAAAAACGTTTTCCATCCCTTGTACTTCGAAGGGATGGAAAAAACGCATTAGAAGAAGGTTAAGATCCTTAACAAGTATGTCTTCAATCGCAGCAACCCATCGTTTGACACCACTGATCTTCAAAAAATTTCGAAACCTACTCTTGACCCAATTATTTTGCTTCTTACTACCACTAACCCTACCCGACATAGCATCCTTAACAGCATTTTCAGGAAAATCTGGGTCAAACCCTTGTTCAACACAACTAAAACAGTCAACTTCATCCTCACACACTGAATGGTCATTAAGGTTAGCTTTCATATGCTCATACATTTCATAACATTCATCATCAGGAACCACTTCAAGCACATGCAAATCATCAGGTAAAGCAAACTCACCAACATCAGAGGTTTTCCCATTTGGCTGCAACTCCAAAGATTTTGCCAGGCAGACATATCTAATCTGCAAGCACTCTTTAGCAGCATTCAAAATTGAAGGATCTATAGTAAGCAATCTAGTAGACTCCCCAACAAAATGCACCCCTCTCTCTGTAACAGGCACATAGTTAGTCATCTCAGTCAAGGGCCCTTCAACCATATGCAGAGGTTGCGTATTCAGTCGTTCTCTTTTCTCACAGTACTCTGCAGCACACCGAGCAGCTTCCTTCCTTGAGAACTGCCTAGGAGGACCCGACATTGATTGAAAAGGAACTAGGAAGGTTCCCTCATTGTTGACCACCATCCCATCAATAGAAGAAGAAGAAGAATTTTATTTAAGTCCACTAGGACGGATTTCCGTCATGGGACTTGGTACTTAACAACTTGTACCATGGTATGCCTAAGCTACTTGCACCAAGGGCATCCATTCCCTTTAGGCACCCCATCTAAGTACCGATCCAAGCGCAGGATGCTTAATAATCACGTGCTTATAAATGTGTGTCCATTTTGGCCTAAGCCATTTGGACCTTCAATAGCTCCATCCACCTTCTCACCCAAAGTGTTTCCAGTAGTATGAAATGGGCTTTGCTATGACCTCAGTAGTGGTCTTAGTCTTCTGGGGCTCTGGTGGCCTTTCCATCCTTGCCTTCGGAGGCTTTTGCAAAACAAAAGAGGTAAGTATTTATTACAATAGATTTAAAAAGATCAAAACAGGGATTGACTATGACATTATTATCCAGAGGATGAGATGTTCCTGCTATATAACTCAAAGCGATTATAATAGACAAGGTTAGAAATGACTCAACAAGCAAATAGAACAGGTTTCCTTGGACATCAAGAATATGGCAAAACCTCCATGAATTCTACAACCCATCTACATCCCAGAAAGAATTAGAAAAGCCATATAGCCATCTAACGTCAACACCAAAAAAAACTATAAACAAAAAAAAAAAGAAACCCAACAAGTCGAATCTTCAATCTAAAAGGAAAACCCCAATAATGGAATGGTCCTACACATGAAGTGATGTATTAGTGACTGTGAGATGGGTGATATATACTGGACAAAAAAAAAAATGTATGTATTTAGAACAACTGAATTTTGAATCACTTACAAAAAAAGAGGTGGAAAGTTTGACTTGACAAATGACCTCAAATCCAAAGCAATCCTGCTCCAAAACAATCCAGATTTATCGATAAACAATATAAACAAAGATTATCATATAGTCTAAGGGGCAAGGCTTGGACTGGGCATGATACATATCAAACAAGATTTTTCATTGACACATCCAAAGAAAAAAACACAACCACAATGTTAAGAACGATACTTTCTCATCTCTTGCAGATTGCTAGATTTGGAAAATTTTGACTGGTGTCATTTAAAAATCAAGGTAGTCCTGCTTCAAAACAGCCAAGTTGAAATAGTCAGCAGAGGTGCAACGGGGCTTGAACTGAGCATTACACACAACATTCAAACAGACTATTTCAATTAAAACAGCGCACAACAACCTGGCCGGACACTTTTATCCCAATAATAGAACTAATCACCTTCCAAAAAAATCCCCTGACACAATACGCACAAAAACTATTACTTCTCAATTTAAAATGAAACAAGAACAGAGCGCATATGTTACTGTGGATAATTTACTAAAGAGGAGGATACACTGAGGAGCTGTGTATGTTTGTGTGAGATTGCAGTTAGACTTGGTGCCATAATTGATTGTTCAAGCAACATGTTTGTGTCCGCTTGAACCAGGTGTTTGAAACTCAACCTCAATGTAAGCAGGAGTTGAATCAAAGCGGAAAAATGATCAATTTTGGTGAGTTCTATTGTAGTGGTGATTGGTCGATGCTTTTCCTATTGAAAACTTCCACGCCACAGATTTCCCGTTCTTGGACATCTTGTGCGTCCATGCGTTTGCAACCTCGTCTTATCCGGATGCTTGGCTTGTTGTTTTGGGTAGGATTCTTGCTTTTTTTTTTTGCTGTTGGGTTGAAAAATCATTTTTATTTGGTTGTGTAGTTATGAAGTGTCCGACAATCATTGCGAGAAGCCTTTACTACCTCTAGTGCCGTCATATAAAAGAAGCATAAGTATATTTCAATGTACCTGTGAGTTTCCTTCATTTTTATTGTAGCCAATCAAAATATCTTCTTGCACATTTTGTTTTGCTTCACCCTTGTGGCCGGTTGTGAGAACGTTGTTTGCTTCATCAGTTTTAACGGGTTGTTTCCTTTTCGTTATACACATGTCTGATGTGGGTTTTAATTTGAATTGAACCTTGCTGGCTGCGCAGTAACCAGATCACAATTCAGAGTAAGCTTTTTGGCATTTCATTCAAAGCTTTTAATATTGATTCTCTCACAGTTCAACTTGTTTGCATTTTTATTCTAATAATGCTTGACTGTGCCTGTAGTTTACTTCAAGGGCCGCGATCAACACATGTCAACGCGTTTGCATTCACAGTGTCTCACAACTACACATCTGCGTGTTGACAATTTGTAAGTTGTGTCCCTCACACATCGTTTCTATCAACAAAGGTGTTTTCTGAATAATCCAATTCAATCTGATTGTCCTGAACATGTCGTTTTAATTTCATTCTGATTTTCCAAGGCTTGATTACAAAACACTAAGTATTAGCAATCACGGAGTTTGTTTAAGCATTTTCTTGTGTGACCATCTTTGCAGGCAATATCCTATGATTCAGTCGATAAAATGGTTGATGTGCGCAATATGCGCCACCTGCGTGACTAATTGATGCAGGTTGTTAACAACACTTACCAAAAAACAGAGGCCATTGAAACTAAAGTCAACCAAATAGGGGATATGTGTGAACACTTGGAAACCATAGTGGACTAAATCCTAGTCAAAGTCTACAATGTGAACAACATTCCCCCCAAGTGGTCCTCAAGTCCGCTACGTAGCAAACTTTCCCAATATCATTTTATTGGGGATATAGAGGACATTCCAATTATGATAGAAGACAAGATCCTAGCAACAATGATCTTCAGTAAGCTAATTAAGTTTATTCTAAGTAATTGATATCGATTGCAGAAAATCAGAAACTGGGACAATCTTTTAACTTTTATGAAGCCTATTTCAGAGCCTTAGTAGGCAGCCCTTTACTGGGAATTGGCAAACAAAAATGAAGACAGCAATACTTAATCAATGTAATTTTTATTTCACAGATTCATAAATATATTTAAATTATTTATGAATTGTATTTACTTATTTATTATTTAATTTATTACAGACAATTGATGATAAGCATTTTGGAAATAGCTCCAAGCATCCTGAAAATTTTGAAGTGAAAGGATAGAATATTTTAACCCACAAGACTGAACAGTGAACGAACTTTTTCAGTATCAAACTTGGACTTACAATTAAAAAATCAATATTTACTGTAGAGAGAGATAAAATTCTGTATAGACTTGTTAGCCGCTGCAGCAACCTGTCCATACTGGGCTCCTTACGTCGCCCTGCAGTCGAGAAAGGAGCGGGTCTTGCCTCCTATCCCGGTGGCGCATTTTACGCCGCAGAACTGGCGCCGGTCGGGTGGAGAATACACAACATAATTCAAATCGGTCGGGAATTGAACTACGTTGTGTATCCATGGGTCGGGAATTCAACTGGCGCCGGGTCCCTCCCCGCCCCAGTTCCGTAATACGTACCTTCTATCCACTGAATAATAACGATAAGAGTAATACTAAAACTGGCATTCTTGCTGCTCGCTGGGGAGCACCAGCAACTCCTCTGCTCAGAACAGGGATGGTTTCTGTTTTGATGAGAGTTGCAGGCCTTTTACAAAGACATCAAGCCCACAACATTGCTTTGGCCCTCACATGATAATAGCATCTTCTCTGCCTCATCTAAATCGCCAGCACGCCCAAGAAATCAATCATGCAGGTGTATTGCTCAATAGTAGGTTTGATGCCATGCTGTTCAGCCATGGAATCAAAGTGGTGGCCACCCTCGAGGACCAGTTCCTCATGACTGCATGATTCTAAAAGGCAAGTAAAAGTAGTACCATCAGGCTGAATACCAGCAACTAGCATCTCTTCAAAACAAGCTAGAGCCTTGTGACCACCATCACAAGCACCATACCAGATATCAGGGGGGTCCACGTGACCACATTCTTTGTGTTCATGCTGTCAAAACTTAGCGTGCATCTTCCATTCACCACACTTTGCATATATGTCCACCAGGCAGGTGCCCACCACTTCGTCATCCAGCAGTCCTCTTCCAATAATCTGCGAGTGCACCTGCCTGCCCTTCTGTAAGGCACCAGTGCTTGAACAGGCCTTCAGAAGCCAAGAAAAAGTAACAAGGTTAGCCAAAAGCAGGCCCTTCAGCTCGGATCCATTTGTCCATACACAACAAGCGCCTCTTGACCGTCCTCTTGCTGTGCATACCCAGCGATCAGCGCTGTCCATGTCACAACATCCATTGAGGCCAAGCTGTCAAAAACCTGGCGGCATCTTCCAGTTCACCACATTTTGCATACATGTCCACTAGGCAGGTGCCCACCACTACGTCATCAGCAGTCCTCAAACGACTATCCGTGAGTGCCTTCCTTAAGTCGTCAGTACTACCACAGGCCTTCAGAAGGCAAGAAAAGTAACATGGTCAGTCAAAATGAGGCCCGCCTCCTCCATTTGTCCATACACAACAAGCGTCTCATGGCCAAGCCCTTGCTGGGAATACCCAGCAATCAGCACCGTCCATGTCAACACATCCTTTGTGGCCATGCTGTCAAAAACCTTGCGTGCATTTTTCAGTTCGCCACATTTTGCATACATGTCCCCCAGGCAGTTGCCCAGAAACAAGTTTGTAGGAATGCCACTCTGCACCACATCACAGTGCACTTTTCTGCAAGATTCCAAGCGGCGGCAAATGCACAAGCCTGAAGGGCAGCTACAAAGACGTGACCATGGGCCTTCTCTCCTGACTTCCGCATCTCATGGTCCAGTTGTTCCGTGATAACATCTAGTTTGGCTATCCTGCTGGACACGTCCTTGCCTCCTCTAGCCTACCTCCACATGCATACATGCGCAAGATATGGTTCCCCAAGATATGTGCATTCGACTCGTACCCAAGTTTGACAGTCCTTCCTAGCTGTACACAGTTTCAGCACAGTGCAAAACAGCGACTGAGAAATAGTAGAGTCTGTCTGCGCCAGAGATTCCAGGGCTCCAACGGCCACGGCAAGCTTCCCCTAGTGACATAACGTGCTCAAGGTTACAAGATTACAGCAGTAATGACGCCCAATTCCGAACCTGCACGCCTGCAAGGTTCAGGCTTATCCGGAGAGCTGGACTCGGAAGTGGAGGCACCAATAGCCATCTGCATATCCAAGGAGACGAGCTGCTCATCAAGCCAAGCTGGCTTAACAGGATATTTAACAACGGCACCCTGCCAGACCACTTCCGCCGGACGTCAGGCGAACGGGAGCTCTTATTATCTCGCCTTTTGTCCCACCACATGGTAGGGTCCAGAAAAAAATGTTGCCACAAGCTGCACCTGGAGCCTGTGGTTGCCAGGGGTTTACTCCCTAAGATGAGGTGAGCGGGAGCTCCTCGTCGAATCCCCAATTTGTTTGGTGCACAACGGGTTCGGTTGCCATACTGTGGCCATCGTTCAGGGACCGCTGTTCGAAGATGAGCCTGACAACAGACTATGGCAGAATGCCCAAGTACTGTTTATGGCACATGGTCACTGTTGACTTCGGGCTGCTAAGGCCAGCTGATGAAGAAGGAAGTGCTACAACACCAATGTTTGCGACATTTTGCCGCAGGTGATACATCCAGACTGGGCGATGAGCTCCCTTGCTTTTCAGAACATGGCATTTCATTTTCCTGCTGGTAGGCCGTAGATGTGGTAACCCGGACCGGGGCCGGGGCTGAGGCTCTCAGCCAGCCCATTGCATGATGGAGATTCAATATTCTGTACGATATGGAAAATGCACCCAGTAATACAAATTCTCTAAGCGAATATATAAACAATATAAATAATCAATATAACAATAATATAATACATCTTTGGATTGCACCCAGATATTTTCACATGATGAATTAGGGGTGTGGTGCATGTAGGGATTAGCAGCGTCCATGCTTAAAATATTATAGCGAGATTAGTTAAGTCGATCTAAGATTGAGTATGAGATGATTAATGACTAATTTTTCAAGTAAATATATTCTAGATATGTGTCTAAGCTAGAAATGGCATATAATTGTGGAGTACATAGGAACTTGCAATTGTGGTGCACATAGAAATTAGCAATGTAAATGCTTCAAATATTATCATAAGACGGTCAAGTTCATCTAAAATTTGAATACCAATAAGATATTCATGTGAATAGAATTAATCATTTAAGTGAGTGCATTTCAAACATGATACATAGTAATCCTCATCCTTTAAAAGTGGGTTTAGTTATGAGGTAGTGTCAAATGTATATAATTAATCTCATCATTAGCTCGCAACTTCATGGAAGATTTCAGCCATAACAATTAAAGTAACGGACGTCAGGCGAACGGGAGCTCTTATTATCTCGCCTTTTGTCCCACCACATGGTAGGGTCCAGAAAAATGTTGCCACAAGCTGCACCTGGAGCCTGTGGTTGCCAGGGTTTACTCCCTAAGATGAGGTGAGCGGGAGCTCCTCGTCGAATCCCCAATTTGTTTGGTGCACAACGGGTTCGGTTGCCATACTGTGGCCATCGTTCAGGGACCGCTGTTCGAAGATGAGCCTGACAACAGACTATGGCAGAATGCCCAAGTACTGTTTATGGCACATGGTCACTGTTGACTTCTGGGCTGCTAAGGCCAGCTGATGAAGAAGGAAGTGCTACAACACCAATGTTTGCGACATTTTGCCGCAGGTGATACATCCAGACTGGGCGATGAGCTCCCTTGCTTTTCAGAACATGGCATTTCATTTTCCTGCTGGTAGGCCGTAGATGTGGTAACCCGGACCGGGGCCGGGGCTGAGGCTCTCAGCCAGCCCATTGCATGATGGAGATTCAATATTCTGTACGATATGGAAAATGCACCCAGTAATACAAATTCTCTAAGCGAATATATAAACAATATAAATAATCAATATAACAATAATATAATACATCTTTGGATTGCACCCAGATATTTTCACATGATGAATTAGGGGTGTGGTGCATGTAGGGATTAGCGTCCATGCTTAAAATATTATAGCGAGATTAGTTAAGTCGATCTAAGATTGAGTATGAGATGATTAATGACTAATTTTTCAAGTAAATATATTCTAGATATGTGTCTAAGCTAGAAATGGCATATAATTGTGGAGTACATAGGAACTTGCAATTGTGGTGCACATAGAAATTAGCAATGTAAATGCTTCAAATATTATCATAAGACGGTCAAGTTCATCTAAAATTTGAATACCAATAAGATATTCATGTGAATAGAATTAATCATTTAAGTGAGTGCATTTCAAACATGATACATAGTAATCCTCATCCTTTAAAAAGTGGGTTTAGTTATGAGGTAGTGTCAAATGTATATAATTAATCTCATCATTAGCTCGGGCAACTTCATGGAAGATTTCAGCCATAACAATTAAAGTAACGGACCGTCATGAGCAATCTCAATGTTATGTGCATGCACATGACATTGATGCCACGAGCGGATCTAGACAATGAGTATCCATGAGAGGAAGGTGTTGTGTCGGACACGAACAGTTCCGGCCAAAGAATATCCATGAGAGAGAGAAGCTGTGTTGGATATAAGATTAGTGCATGTGATGCTGTAAACATAAAGAGAGAAAGTAAATTCATTCTACGCTGTACTTGGGTTACAACATGTCTTATAGTCACCCCTTACTCTTGGAGTATAGGGGTTGCCTAACTGAACTAGACTCATATTCTAATACTCCCCCTCACGCCAAAGATGTTAGGCTTGCTTACTATCTTGGTAAGGGAGACCACTAATGCCTCGAAGAGCTCCGCAAGCTAAGTGTTTATCACGAGGCAGGCTCTTGGTCAGGATGTCTGCCTCCATAAGCTCTGTCGGACAGTACTCAAGACGTCACATTTCTCATGCACATAGTGGTACTTGAGATCAATGTGCTTGGACCTGGAACTGAATTTCGAGTTGCCGGCAAGAGCAAGGGCGGATTGGCTATCTATCTTGATGACCATTGGCTTCTCTTGCGTCATACCAAGTTCATCAAGGAGTCGGACACAATCAACAACGCGCTAGGTAGCAAGTGTTGTGTGGATAAGGGACGGATGCTTTGACTCCTCTTCGGATCGATTAGCAAGAGGTTTTTCATTGTTTTGAGACTTTGTGTGGGAAATAAGGGGAAACGCGTGGATAATAAGGGTAATCCAGCTAGGCCGCGGCAGCTCCGATGTGGGTGAGGTCCGGGGAAATTCAGAAGGACGGCAGCAGGCCGCGAGGGAAGTGGACTCCGAAGTAACTCCGGAGGAACTCCAGAGTAGGTCCGGAGGAGGAACTCCAGAGGGGAAGGACAGGAGGAGGGGCCCTGGGTGATCCAGTGGTGTAGGACACAATTTTGGAAGGATGACACGTGGACGATGGCAGGGGGTTGTCTGACATGCAGCGAGCCAGAACCCCAAAATTGTTATAGCTATAACAAGGAAAACGGGTCTTTTACAACGGAAATTACAACGGCAATTACTACGACTTTACGCCGTCCGTTGTAAAACCCTCGTAGTAAACACACCTTAGTAATATCCGTAGTAAATATTCATACTAATTATCGAAGGCTATACCTTGTATTATATACTGGTATTGTCTGGTATCGTTATGCGACTTAAGCGGGTGGTCCGTATGGTGGTTAACCTTTACAACGCCTTTACTACGGACAATACTATGATGCACTTACAACGCGTTTTACAACTTCACTAACCATAGTTAATATATTATAGTTAAGTAATCAAGGTTACTTGACTATAGTTTACTAACTAGGATTAAGTAATCTGTTACATGACCCCATCTTGATTGGTGTTAAGTAACCACGGTTAATTAAACTCAATGTTCTCTATAAAGAGCCGTACCTTGTTGTAAATGTCCGTTGTCAAGGTGCGTTCCCTTTACAACGGACTTTTAAACCTCGATGTAAAGGGGTCGTTGTAATGTGTTAAACCTTTACAACGACCCTATTGTAAAGGAACCCAGTTGTAAAGGGTTCGTAGTAAAGAGCTATCCCTTTACAACGACCCTGTTGTAATGGAACCTCGTAAATAAACACACCTTAGTAATATCCGTAGTAAATATTCATACTAATTATCGAAGGCTATACCTTGTATTATATACTGGTATTGTCTGGTATCGTTATGCGACTTAAGCGGGTGGTCCGTATGGTGGTTAACCTTTACAACGGACGCCTTTACTACGGACAATACTACGATGCACTTACAACGCGTTTTACAACTTCACTAACCATAGTTAATATATTATAGTTAAGTAATCAAGGTTACTTGACTATAGTTTACTAACTAGGATTAAGTAATCTGTTACATGACCCCATCTTGATTGGTGTTAAGTAACCACGGTTAATTAAACTCAATGGTCTCTATAAAGAGCCGTACCTTGTTGTAAATGTCCGTTGTCAAGGTGCGTTCCCTTTACGGACTTTTAAACCTCGATGTAAAGGGGTCGTTGTAAATGTGTTAAACCTTTACAACGACCCCTTATAAAGGAACCCAGTTGTAAAGGGTTCGTAGTAAAAGCTATCCCTTTACGACCCTGTTGTAATGGAACCTCGTTGTAAAGTAATGGGTTTAGGATTAGTGTCCTTGTAAAAGTGTTGTGTGTGAACTAAAACCGATTCGATGTAAATCTACGGAGGTCTCTTGTATAAACATCCACCTACAGCACCCAAAACGTCACCTACAACCCCACTAGGACCATTCGCCACAATCACGCATACAAATCTAATCGCAAGAAGGTAAACCATTTCCGAATTGTTTGGGAGAAGACAGCCCGCAACATGGCCTACATCCTACAATTCACCGAATTCACGTCCTTGGCCTCCACCACACAGCAGCCTAAGCAGGCCTGAAGACAGAGTCCATCTGCAGGAAGACATCCCATCACGATATCAGCACAAACAATTGCTGTGCATTCGGCTACAAAATGTTTGACTGGATGTAGGAGTCGAATAACCTGAGCTAAGAAGTTGCTTCCTTAGCCTTCCTTGCAACGGTTCGGGGAAGAAGGTGCTCCACCATGAACCCTTCATCACGGACCTTCTTATGCAAGATTGCTTCCATCACCTTTTCATCACATTCCCCACATGTATCCGCCTCATGCAGAGGTTCCAGACATTGGTACATATCCGACTTCCGTCAGTCTTTTGAGGACCCAAAGATGGAGCTGCGGTTTCACTTTCCTTCCAATAAGCTCTAAGCTTTGTCGCCCGTTCCATGCCCGGATCCCACATACTTAATCTCTTCAAAGGTGGCCTGTCTATCAAACTGGCTTTGAACTCTCCATGAACCGCTTTTGCCCTCCAAACCCAAAGCATGAATATGGCTTCGTCACATTTTTCCTCATTGTAAGGCGAGCTTCTGCTATTAGGAGCAATGACACCGCCTAGCTTGTCCTTCTCTTGTTTCAATAGAACATCCCAATACTCGTTTAAGGCTCTTAGGTGTACTTGACGCAAGCTTTCTTGCCCTTCAAGAAATGCCTAGCCTCCTTCCTCAAGTTGTTCTTCCAATGCCTCAAGCCCGAGCCGATCCGAGCCACAACACGTTGAAACGTCCATGGACCGATATGGTCCTAATTGTGCTTTCCACAAGAAGGACATCAACATCGAATGTTCCAAATCACCAACAAAGGTTGCATAAATGACGAATGGCGAAGTGCACCCGATCCTTCATTGGAAACCAAGATGGCGAGTCTCGAGAATATAGCACATAGCCGAAAAAGCATGATCGGATGGATATGAATAGGGCAATCACGAAAAATAAGGCTGGACATCTAAACCTAAGGACTTTCGGGCGAAATACATGTTACCAAGGCTTGATTTATGTGTCCGAGCTACAACTTTGTAGCTTAGACCGAATTGCCACAAGACTACTCGGAAAAAATAAGCATCACGCTTACGATTCATGCAAATGAGAAAGGAGAACCTCATGCCGTAAGTCCCAAATCCTCTTTCGTTTTCTACTGTTCCGCTTGTTGCCCTTCAACTCATCATCAAAACACGCTGCAGGAATTTCAATACCATCCCCAACATGGGCATCAACGGGAGATGCCCAAATTCGAGGACATGCTCTTGCCCTCTTGTACGGTGCATCCTCGTCCTCTCGCACAGTGTGGGATGAACGGATCCTTGGGGTGCTCGGGACCTGGCGTCGACCCTAGCACGGTACATCCCGTTAGCAATCTCACCTTGGTTTAGGGGAGCACAAGCATTTCCTCCGAATTATCACTCGAGACTTCCCTCGGCTAGTGCTTTTTGAGGAGTGCATGTCCCGCCCTTGCTAGCATGCGGACACATTTGAACCTCCAATCGATCATCGCAAACCGACGGCGGATCTCCTGTCTTGACCTCTTCCCAACCTCGCCTCCTTGTTCCCTTCGTGAGTGTGCTTTTGTCGTAGGCTGCAAAACTCGGACTTGCAATGTGTTCATCGGCAATCGCCTTTGAGATTCCGGTCCACATGGCATAGACCCATCCCGCATGTGTGCCTTACATTTTGACATCCCAAAGGGATGGTCCATGTTATCAAGCGAATGGACGTCTTCTAATGCCCACGCATCGACGCCCCAAAGCCATCTTCGTCGTCATCATCTTGGATCTTGTGTTTGCTCACCGCAGCCGTCAAAACCCTCTCCGCCTGCCTCGATTTTTGTGGGTTTGTGGTCTGCAGACACCATGCCAGCTCACCCTTGATGCGCTTGGACCGTCTGTCCCACCTCGAGCTGCCCTCCCAAGCCCATCCATGCCACAGTCTCCAAGCTCGTATTGTTGACCGTCCTTTTGTTGCACCTTGCCGCCACGCGCCCCGTCCATCCTTCCCATGCCGAGTATGTTGAAGACCGCACGGCTCGGGTCGCCTCACCATGTGCTTGCGTCCTAGATTTCTTCACCGTCGTCCACTTGCCTTTCGGTGTTGGGGGCCGGCCCTAAAATCAGTAGTAGCCAAGTTCTGTTCTTTACAACCAGCGTTGGGTCCAATGCACCATCCTCCCGTAGCCTCGATGCATCCCGGCGCAAAAGCGCCGCTGGCGCCGTGTCTCGGGTCCTTCTCGCACGACAAGCAATCTTCACGGCTAATGGCATCGCAACCCATTGTTGGTTGTGAAGAACAGAGCTCAATCAAGGCATGAGCAGAACAACGCTCCAAAGAACACACGGTAAAACAACCCCTACCCCTCACCTTGACAAAGCTCGTCAGGAACCACAACATCGCCGATGTCGTGCTGCAACACCTGCCAGAAACCGGCTTACTCAACTGCTGGAGACGAGGTTTCATGACACTTATTGTTTTTTGAACACGGTAGGTTCTATCCCGCGCAACTTTGCCGCTAGTATTCGAAGTCCAAATCGCTTGCATGGTGCTCTTGTAATGTGAACACGGCCTCTGGGTAGACGTAATTACCGCCTGCATTTCCAACCATTTATAGCCAATTACTTCCTTGGGTTTCGGTAAACCCTGATATGGTAAACCAGGGTTTCCCGAGACCCCGGCCCCAAAACCCAAGGACATATTACTTTGAATGAAAGTGTCCTTGGGTTTCGAAACCCGGGTTTACAGTTAACCCGGGTTTCAAACCCAAGTACACTTTGTAAACCCGGGTTAACCTATAATCCCGGATTACGATACCCAAGGATACTTTTGAAAACCCGGATTTCATTCGGTCAGAGATTTCATCAAGGACACATTGCAATTTTGTCAGAGATTTCGTCAAGGATTCCAATTGACCACTTGAGTTGATGTCGAGTTTTGGGACTTGTCATTTTCGGAACATGACTTCCGGCCGGTGCACTTCAGCATGCGGGAATTTGAACTCGATATGCGCCCACACGTGGCAACCATCCATTTGTCCCAGTTGGCAATATAAGGAGGCACAGCCTCCAAGGCACTCCAATGGTTTCTGATTTGCCTTGCTGACCGATTCCTCAGGCGGTTTGCGATCAAAGCTATTGTCCGTTTGCCATTGAAGTTTGTGCTACCGCTTTCTTGGCCTTTGATTTTGCCGCCGCACTGCAACTCGATGCGCCCTGCGTGGCAACCATCCATTTGTCCCGATTGGCAATATAAGGAGGCCTGACCTCAAGGCACTCAATGGTTTCGATTTGCCTTGCGATTCCTCAGCGGTTTGCGATCAAAGCTATTGTCCGTTTGCCATTGAAGTTTGTGCGCGCTTTCTTGGCCTTTGATTTTGCCGCACTGCAACTCGGGTGATGATAACACTTTGTCAACACTTGGTTTGTAGCAGCTTCCGGTGAGGTATGCAGAAGAACGGAAGCGCCAAGCTATGGCTTTCAACACTGGACATGGTATTCCGATTTTCGAGGACGACCAGAAAGAACTGTCAATCCTAATTGACAAGCCCGACTCCCTTTCTCACAAGTACTTGTGGCGTCTGATGCGGCTGGTGTATAAGCACCTTGACAAGCTAGAGCGCGTGCATAAGGAGGTGCAGAGGTTTGCCCAGCGGACGGATGTTCCGGAAGGGGAGGCTGGTGGATGGAAGCCAGAGGATTTCCACAATTACCACCTTCTTGTGGCAGAATTGGAGAAGGCTGTGGGCATTGAGGAGAACGGAATTGAGCGTGTAATTGGAGAGGGTGAGGCGGCGTGTCGCAAATGGGGACCCTCACGCATCCGCATCAGCCCGTAGAGTTGGGATTAAAAGAACCATGTAATGCCCTGTTGGTTATGGGCATTAGAGAAATGGTTTTTGATGACCAATGCAAACGAGGAGCCAGAGTGTAATGTCTCCTAATAAATTCATCATCTCTCATTCCAATAAATCGTGCCAATACCCTTGACCCTCGTTGTAAACTACTGTCCTCCTTAGTAACCGGCTTGTTGTTGTAAGGTTTGTATGCCTATGTTGTAAACGCCCCCATTATAAAATCTAACGTCCCGTTGTAAACCACGCACCGTTGTAACCAGACTATGATCCGTTGTAAACCCTAATCGTTGTAAACCACACTTGGGTGGTTTTACAACAGTAGTCGTAGTAACTGAACATCTAATTTTGAAAAGTCCTAGCTAAAATCGGTTTGTGTTGTAACCCAGAAGAGCCCTCGTTGTAAAATCGCTTTCGTTATGCCACGTCATATGAAAAACCCGTGGCTAAATCCCCCCCATAGTAAATCACCAGAACCTCTGTAGTAAAGCGAATGGCTATACGTGAAAATAATACTTGAACCATGAACACTCGTTGTAAAATGAAACTTGCCTGAAATCTCTCCTCGCTCTAAAAAATAGCCACTAGTAAAAGACCCATTTTCCTAGTAGTGTAGGCAAGTAGTCACGACCCAAGGATATGGGCCAAGAAGACGACAGGCGTGAAGCTGCGGTACAAGATGCAGAGAGGTGGCAGTGACTGGCAACGATAGGACATCTTCCCGCGCGTCGATTACGCCTATCGCATTGTAGCTGAGAGAAGAACACCTCCCGACACGGCGTCTTGGCAGTTTTCTCAGTCTCTCGCGCTTAGACACCTAGCCCTCTGGCGCTCCTTCTTCCACAGCTCGAGCGCAGCATTCCGGAGAACTCGCCTCGGCTCGGCGCGCTGTTTCCCTTGGAGCCTAAGGACGCGACGGGTTGCGTCGATGCCGGGGCTACTCCAGCAGCAAGATGAGCAACGAGAAGGCATGGCTCCCAAGAAGGCGGCGGAGGTTTTGGAGCCGTGGACGCTGGTGGAGAAGAACATCGTCACCAGGCACTATCCCGACTTCTGCCCCTGGCTCAAAGTGGCGGGTGAGCTCGTCTAGGAGTGGCACTTGGACATCTTCCAGGTGGTCTGGACGTATGATAGCGTAGCCCTGGTCCGGGAGTGTACGCTCGGAAGATGCTGGTGGCGGCGAACAAGACCATCCGATCGAAGAGCCTGAGGGAGGACCCTAGGCGTTGGACAGTGGAGGTACTTAGCGCGCAGTGAACCTCTGGGCTGGCATGCGACGAGATTCCTATTGCCTATTCCTGTACACTTCAATTGGAAACCTTCGAATTCTGGTGCGGAAATGTCATGGGGAGGCTCGCCCATCCCAGCGCTCAATGCAGCAGGCTGATGGGGGTCAAATTCATGTTCTAACCATCCGTGAGAAGGGCATCCGAGGCTAGGACATCTGCAATTAAGATTGGGGTGAAGATGATTAATCAGGCACGAAGGATTATGGGCTTGGGCGGCTTTGGAGTGGCGCTGCACAATGAAATTGTTGAGAAGCAAGGCCAAAACATCGGGCCGCGATAAGCTCCGCATCCACCGAGGTACTGATGACAGGCCAAAATTTACAAAATTCATGGGGCGTCTTCGACGGTGGTGTCATCCATAGTGTGGCGCTTGTGAACGCTGCCCTCGGGCTCTTGAGCATGAGCGCCTGGCCATGGAGAAGAGCAAGGAACTTGATGGTGTAGGAGAGAAGAGGCAAAATGCCTCTCTTCCATCCTTGGAGGCATAGTAAGGGATCGAGCTAGTGGCCCATCAAATCACGAGATTTGAAGGGGTCTAAGGAATTAAGGAGGTAAGTCCACCCTAACCAAACTGACTATTATGCTTAATTGCTAAGCCTAATTTCTTAGACAAATTGCTTGGCCTAGTTGCTAAGCCATTTGATGTGGATGCTTAGACTCATGTGAGTGCGTGGGCAAAGACACAGGGATGCTATATTCAGGACATGGTCGTAGCATCCAAAAGGATGGGTGTAGTCAATCCATTCTGCCTACCAAAAAAGGTTGACAATGGTCTCGATCCATACCAAAAAAGGTTGACAATGGTCTCGATCCATAGTCTAACGTAGAGTTGGATCATCTTCTACCAAGGTAAGTGTACGCATTAGATCTAGCCATTAGGAGCGCATCGTGGTGCTCTGATACCATATGAGATTAGTGGACGTGATGCTGTAAACATAAAGAGAGAAAGTAAATTCATTCCAGGTTGTACTAGGGTTACAACTTATCTTAGAGTCACCCCGAAAGGGTGTTACTCTTGGAGTGTAGGGGTTGCCTAACCAAACTAGATTGATAATCTAATATTGGACAATGAGTATGAATTTCATGAGAGAGAACTTGGAGCAAGGTGTGTCACACAAGGGTTTAGGACGAGACGAGCCGAGTTACTCTGTTAGTACAATTCCAAAGACAGAAAGTTAGTCTTAGTTCGTAAGTAAGTTCCTATATATATATATATATATATATATATATATATATATATATATATATATGGTTGATCATGTCTATATAAAAGGTAATTTCCCACATCACAATGCTATATTAATGAATGTGTCATAAAAGGGACTGCGTTCTAGTGGTGATGGGTGCATTTTGGTACTGAAAGCCAACCAAGAGAGGATAAGCTACAAACCGAAGAATGTCATCAACAATCACAACCAAGAACTTAAAATCCAAACTATTATTGTCAAAAGAACGCTAGCGCTAACGGCTTCATCCATAAAATCATTCTGTGGGAATGAGTGAGTTCTACACGTTTGCATATATGGACTGACACTACTACTGTGTATTTCCCCTCCCTATCAATCATTATGTGGGAATGAGTGAGAGTTTTATGCGTTTGTATGTATGACGGACAGTGTTGTATACTTCCCCTTGAACTTAATCATTCTGTGGGAATGTCCAAGTTCTATATGTACGTTGTATATATGGAATGACACCACTAGTACTGTGTACTTCTTCTTCCTATCAATCACACATTTAGTGTGTATTAACCTAAATCATTTGACCATCCTGAGTTCCATGTCGGACAGCGCATCCTATTGTGTACTTCTCCTTCCTCTCCGACACACATGGAACGTGTTTTAACCTAATTCCTCTAACCCTCCCAAGTTCCATGTTGATTAACGCATCCGCAGTGCCGCCGAACTTCCAGTTGACACCTAGTCATCCTGCCTTCAATATTTAGCACCGTATAGAGTACTCAGCTTATGACCAACTCCATTTCGCACAACAATTTACGTCGGCTATATCTTTGGAGTTCAATTTGTAAGTCTTTTGGAGAGTTATTACAATGTCACACGAAGACAAACATCAATGAAGTATCAAGATTGAACTAGAATTCGAGAATGGCCCGACAAACATCAATGAAGTATCAAGATTGAACTAGAATTCGAGAATGGCCCGACGGATGTAAGTCTGGTCTGTGAGAATGTTCTGCGGAAGAAAATATTTTTGCATATCATTGTCGTTGTGTATGTTTGGAAACCTTGAATTTTTGTGAAAATGTTATCGTTTCCAAGCTTTTTCCAAGGAGTTGTCAAAACAGCCATGCAGAGTTGATGGGATAGCCTTACCCCCTTCTTCTCAAGTCACCCATGCTGGAACATGATTCCCCTCACGTGAATTAGTTTGTATAATCCTTTTGCTCCGGAGTTGTGCATATCAATTGGTGCGAACGTCATCCATAGCGGCATAGTAATCTATCTACGACGTCTATCAGCCATCTCCCCACAACATGGAACAATACGCATAGAAGGCAAACACAGCAATGTGCCAAGCCGGCAGCCAGGTGTCCACTTTTAGGGGAAAACGCATTCCTGGAATAAGGAGTAATGAAAGGCGAGGCTCCTGCATGCTGTTGCTGGCGGGAAGAGAGCGTGCAGCGAGCGCGGCTTGCTCTTCGTTGAAGGGCAGGTCTACAGCGATAGGGGACAAATTGTGATCACGCTCTGAAGCTCTCAAGTATCCGGGGACCGGTGCTGAAGGTGAGAGGGTGCCTGACGTCGTTTTGGGTTCCTGTACAGTCCGCCGCCGTCAGGCTCCACTTCGAGTTTTAGCCTGCTGCTGCTGCGCATGCACCCTGGCAGGCCGCAGGGCTGGATAGCTTCTCTCACAGCTGCCATTGCGTCACCTTCTGTGTGCTGCCTGTAGTCCTGCTCACTTTCAACTGGCGTGTCTCAGGCTTTGCTGCAGGTGTTCAGTCTCCATGTCCTCGGCAGAGCTTGCAAGCAGCTCGCGGCCCATTTGGCTGAACAAGCTAAGGGACTTGGGCTTCTCGGAGGAGGAGGCGGAGGATGCACTTGAAGACTGCGACAAGAAGGGGCAAGAGACCACCGTGGAAGCCCTAGTGAATGCTGTACTGGACCGTCGGCAGCCGAGCAGCAAGTTTGGAGTCGTTCGGGATTCTATCTTCTGCGATGAGGATGAGGATGAGGATAAGAGTAAGGATGGGGAGCAAGCGGAGGAAGAGGAGGAGCAGGAGGGGGAGGACATGGCGCAGCTCGGGGACCAAGGTGAGGTGAATGATCGAGGCAAGGCAAAGGTGTTGGACCAGCCTGATCACCGATGGCGCCAGCTGCGAGGAATGGGCTACGAGCGTGATCTTGTCAGCCTGGCATTGAGCAACAGCGGTGAAAGCGCGACTGTGGCGGATTTGGTTGATTGGATGTCAGCTTACACGGTGAGTGACCTTCTTCCCAGCAACATGCCGGAGCCGGAGCCGGAGCCGCAGCAGGAGGATGGTGAACCGCCGGGTGTAATTGATGGCTTGAAGAAGGTTCTTCCGTACGAGCTGTGGGCTGATTACGAAGAACAGGTTTTGAAGCACGGCTGTAAGGATGTGGCTGAGGCTCTGGACCTGATTGATGCTTTGCGATACCAGGAGAAGTTGGACGCGGCTGAAAGGCCGGGGACTTCACAGCCATCGGGCTCTTCACAGCCACCGGGCATGCCTTGTAGCAAGAACGGTATGGAGGACCCGTCCGAGTTCTGGGACTGTGAAGACGTGGACGCCTACGACTTGGGCTGTACCTCGCCTCCAGGGGAGAGCGAGGAAGAGGAGCTCACAATAAGTGTGACTAAGAGGAGAAAGACTGAAAAGCGCGGGCGCTCCACTGTCCTTACTTCCGAGAAGGAGGAGAAAGTTAAGTTGAACAGCAAGGATGGGAAGACAGGATTCGGTGTGCCCGGCAGGGGATTCATTCCGAGGCAGATCGGGGAGAAGTCACTGGCTCAGGCACCTTACTTCTACTTCGAGAACGTGGCATCCATGCCCAAGGACCAGTGGGCCGAGATTACTCGGCATCTCTACAGCATCGAACCTGAGTTTGTGGACTCCCTTCACTTCTCGGCTTGCAGACGCCCCAGAGGATACATCCACAATCTGCCGGTGGAAGGCAGGCAGCTCATCATTCCGCCACCGCCTATGACTTTGCAGGAGCTGTTTCCGGACACGTGGGGCAGGCACTGGCCTGAGTGGGACCCCAGGCAGAAGCTCAACTGCATTGACACCAAGTCAGCGTGTCATAGCATGGTGCAGCGGCTGTCTGCCACCATCAAGAGTGAACGCATCTCGGGTGATAAGGGGATGCAAGTGGAGTGTGTCAGGTTTTCGAAGAAATGGAACTTGGTCTGGACTGGCCCCAATCAATTATCCCCACTCGCATGCGAGGAGATAGAAACTCTCATGGGCTACGACCAAGGCCACACCAGAGGCGTGGTGAACAGAGTTGATCGGTGTAAGGCTCTGGGAAACAGCTTCCAGGTTAACACCGTTGCCTATCACTTATCGGTCCTGAAGCCTCTTTATCCTGCAGGTATGAAGGTGATCTCCATTTTTGCCGGCATAGGAGGTGCGGAGGTTGCTCTGCATAAGATTGGCATCAAGTTGAACGTCCTGGTTAGTGTAGAAATAGAAGACAAGGTCAGGCAAGTAGTTCAGAATTGGTGGGATGTGACAGAGCAACAGGGTATACTCGTCCATGATATCAAGAATGTGAAGGATTTGACCAGGGTGAAGATGGTGGCTCTCAGGGAAAGATTTGGCAAATTTGATTTGCTCATCGGGGGAAGCCCCTGCAACAATCTGACCGGCAACAACAGATATACGCGAACGGGGCTGCAGGGACCAGATTCATACTTGTTCCATGACTACAAGCGGATTCTGTATGATTTTAGGGAGCTAATGCGAAACTAGAATATGGCTGAAGCGGAAATGACAAGAAAAAAAAGAGTAGAGTATGGATGAAGCGGAGATGACAAGAAAAAAGTTACGTATCGGACCACTCTCTCATGTAAGAGAAAAGCTCTCTTTGCGTGGCTTTCATGTTTTGGATATTGTGGTTGTTTCTCACGTGGTCTTTTGGGCTGTGATTTGCTTCAGGACTGGAAGCGCTACTTAGAAGCGTGCAGACATCGAGTAGATTGATCGGCACGTTTTCTCTTTTGCACTCTACATCTCAATTCGGGAGCAGATTCGTTTAGGAGAGTCTCTGAACCGGCAAAGCTCGGACAGGGGCCACTGAGAAAGCAACGCTATTGAAATTTTTGGTCATTGAGATACATTGGCAGATGGATATGGTCACTGACAACGGCTCACAGAAAACTAGATAGATGGGTGGCTGTGGGCACCGGGAACAGCTTACAGATGACGAGATATGTAGATAGATGTCTATGGCACTGCGAACAACTCACAAAAATCTTCTCAACGGACCTGTCGAACGACGCTCCCCACTAGGGTGATCCGATGCTGGAACACCGCTCTGGTGTTATTGCTCCAGGACACTCTGCTTCTGGACGTAGTCCGAACTGATCAGGTGTTTTCACACGATACTACGAAAGCTTGTAAATAGCGAACAAACCGGGAGCTCACTTCTAGAACGGGCGAAGAGGGGTTAACAACAGCCACCCGGGACGAACGCAGATCCACAGCAAACCCCAGTGACAACGACGGGCGAAAGAATTCCTTGAGGACAAATTGAAAACACTACATTGAGCCAAGTAACATCATACCGCGAGAGTGAAGGCTAAGACCTGCTAACCCTAACCAAGTACAATGCCACCAGGGTGACCATATTTGTTGAGCAGCTGAATGAAGAATGTGGAACATTCAGAGCTTCCATGTGAAATCCTGAAACAGGTCCCATACAACATCTCCTAGCTCTTTCGGACGGCCGCTTGACAGAGAAACTCTGCCAAATGCTATGACCGCACGGCCACTTCAGCTCAACCTGGAGCCCTAGAAGCACCCATACAAACGTCCTGTCTGCAGCGCAAGAAGTAATCAGATCAGGCAAGGTCCTTCAGCTAGAAATGCGGATGGAGGCCATTTCTACGCACTTCACAAGCTCAGACTCCGATGCCTTTCGCTCAAACTTCAACCGTGATGTCGCCTTTGTCCAACCTGTCGTAAAATTCCTCAACCTTCCGCCGCTCATTCACGTGATGCATCTTCCAAAAGCTGGCTCCTGCACCCCCGTCCGCGGTCAGGTGCATTCCGGAGAGACAGCAGAAAGCGGAGGGGATGGAGGAGGCTCACCGAAGACGCCGAGAACAGTTCCGTAGACAATCTCCATGACCAGATTGGGCTTGGCCTTGGTCGCATTCGACACCACCGCGTGAACATGCTTCGCTCCCGCCATGGTTCACACAGTTGCTGGCTATTCGCCTCCGGCTTGCTGTCGACACACGTGACACCTCTAGCACCAAGAGACTCGGGAAGGCAGAGGAAACGAAAGGGAAGATCTGGAATGTCTCTCAACTGAACCCCCGCGGCACGGCACGACGTGCGTTGCGAGGGTTGAGTCTGACGTCAATATAACTAAAAAAGAAAGGAGTTCCTTGGGCGCCGGGCCACAAATTACAAGAAAAATCTGTACATAGGCTATATATGTAAGCAACTTAGGGGAGCTGGGGTTATTACTTCTCGCACGGTTTGTGAGCTCTGCATCACTTCTCACTTCTTCCCTCCGCACACGACACTGATTGTCTGCGGCTCTTTCTTCATTGCCGCCAGATTTCTCCTCGGGACATCTGATTTCCTGCGTGCGAGCGGAGGTGCGTTTCCTGCTTGTTTGCATCTCGATTTTTCCCTGGTTTTTGCGTGAGATCCCGTCAACGTTCCGCACGCTGTTGGTGTCTGGATCTGGTTTTGGATCGGCCTAGTGATGTTGCTGGCGGCGTCCTATTTTGTCGAGCAACTGCGCCTGCTGTAATTTCTGTGAATTCTGCCTTGTTGCGCTCAGGAATTTTTAAGCTGGTTATCTTGCGGCGAGATGGAGCAGAGCAACGGCAGCGAGGCAAGCCACAACCAAGATGGTTTGAAGAAGAACAGGATACAGGTTTCCAACACGAAGAAGCCTCTCTTCTTCTATGTCAATCTTGCCAAGGTGCGGCTCCTTTCTCGGCGCTGTCGTCTCTGATGAGTCCTGGAATGTGGTGTGTTACTTGTCGAGGATAGCTAGGAAGGCGTCTTAATTGTGTTGTTGACAGCGATTAGCTGTAGGCGTCATTGACAGCCTCCTCGGGAACCGAGGGTTGATGAGTAGCAATTGCCACCCCAAGCTGGACTGGAGATTCTAGCAGTAGGGATCTCAGGATCTTAGGTAATTAAGTAGCCACCGTCAGGCGAGCTGACGTGTTAGGATTGTTTGAGGTCCTGTCAGCAGGCGGTATAGAGAGTTTTTCTCCTTGTAGCCGAGAGTTAGGCACGGCTAGCACGTTCTGTGTTTTGTGTCAAGTGCCTTCTCCTCCAGCTTTTCGGCTTGGCTTGTTGTTGCAGAGATTCATGCAGCAGTATGAGGAGGTGGAGCTCTCCGCTCTTGGAATGGGTGAGTATTTCTTACTCCTAGTCTCTTTGTTCCCGAGATGCTGCGTTCTGTAAATCTAGGGTGTGGCAGGACAATGCACTGTTGTCAAGCATTCTGATCTGCAATCACGACTGTTTTTGTGGATGTATTTCCTCCGGTCAATCTTTCGGACTCACTTGACTAAATGCTGTGACACAAGACTCACTTGTTTCTTACGGTTGGCAGCTATTGCGACTGTGGTGACTGTTGTTGAGATCCTCAAGAACAATGGATTGGCAGTGGAGAAAAGTAGGTTTTGTTTGGTGGTTTTCATTCTAATGTTGGCGTGGCCGGGGTTGATTTAGATTCAGCGTGCCTGACTTGTTTGGATGTTATGTCCATTTTGCAGAGATTTTCACGTCTACAATTGACATGGGTGACGAGGCGAGGGGCCGTCCTGTGCAAAAAGCCAAGGTCTGCCTGCCGAACCGTTTATTTGGTAATAGTGGTATGCTCTCGTCAGACCTTCATTTGTGGACTGAGGGTTGGCTGGCCTTTCTTTCAGATGGAGATCGTTTTGGGGAAGTCCGAACAGTTTGACGAGCTCATGGCAGCATCGGCTGAGGAGAATGGGTCCACAAACCAGACTGAATGAGTGAAGTAGTTCTCTGGACTGTGTAGCATAGATTCATTGTAGACTGCAGAGTTTGGGTTGAGGTACTTCATGATTTGCATGGGCTTACTCCGAGCAAGTTTGTCCAACCTTAGCTGGTAGCCTGGCATCTGATTTCTGGCCATGGCTTGACCTGCGAAACCTAAAACTAGACTACGATAGTCAGGACTTGCAACATCTACTGAGGCTGTGGCTTGTCATGTCCAAGATCTCGACGTGGCTGAACCGCGAACCCTAGCGCTTTCGATGGTATTGACGACTAAGGCGCTTCGCCCTAACCCTACCATTCTATCGCCGACGACAAGATTGATGAACATGGTTTTCAATTAATTCTTCAGTGCCAAACGATGTCACCCATAAATGTCAAGGCAGGGACCCCTCTAATTTCCAAGTCGAACAAGGGGGCCTCTACGATGTGTAAATCCGCAAGGTTGGCATCGCTCCTGACGATGTCTAGAGCCTTTTTCTGGTCCTGTAGTACAGTACGCCAACAGGAAGCGTTTAAAAATTAAGAACAGAAATGGCATAAATGGCTAGCCACGGCAAGGTTCCAGGGCAGTGGCCACACCTTGCGCTTGATGGCGCAGAATTTGCAATCTGACGTTGCTGGAGGAAGAAGCTGATTCACAATCACTCTCTTTACACGCACACCTTCCTTCTTCAGTGATTGCCGCAGCCGGGAGCTCTCACTCACAGCCATCACCTGCGGCCAGCCTTCTAAGTTTACACATATAAAGCTGGTGCTAAGCAAGACAAGCCTCGAAATCATGAAATCAGAGATGCTTAACCGTAGGAATAGTAACGATGACAAACTCTGTTGCTTCCTGATCTCGAAATATCTCCCTGACCATTACCATTCTCTCTCTCAGTGTCTGCAACTTATCCGCCTGCGGAAAAATGACCAGTCGTTACCAGGTGCAAAGAAAAAGGCCCTCTTGATGGCTCGCAAGAGATACGTCCAGGAAGACGAGAACTGCATACCGCATTGTCAACGGCTCCGTCACTCTGACCAAAAAGTGACTTCACAGCAGCAGTTGCTGATGAGATTTTCTGCTTGAGCTGGTGAGAAACACAACACAAGAAAAGTTTAGATGGGAGCCATTGTCTCACCTACGATTGAATCAACTAATCTTGGTCTGTCCAATTAATGTACCTTCAAAATCTTCCCAATCGAGGCATCGAGAAAATCAGGGAGAGACAGAAGCCGAAGAGTATGACCCTGCGCAGGTGGCAAAGAAGCACAAGTCATGGCAGTTTCATTCAGCAAAAAGCCAAACAGAAGCAGAGAATGAAATGTTACCGTGGGAGCTGTGTCAAAAATAATGCGGGTGAATCGACTGTACTCTGGATTTTGCACAAACTGAACTACCTGCATTTGGGGAGCACTGGACAGCAATGCTCAGAATCCTGCTTGATTAGCGGAGGACACTGTAAACCGTTTCAGGGTTGAAGAATACCTACCTTTGATATGGCTATTGCTTCGTCCAGTCCAGGAGGAGGTGTATCAAGTAGCTCACCGAGCTTTAGCTCACTTAACTTAGCAACAAACACCACAGCATGGGAAAGCACATCAGACTTGTTGTCCAGAGGATCCATAGCACGATCATTTGGGTGCAAAGCACAAACTTGCACATGTGCTGGTGTTGATTTCCTACCTGTTCTACCCAGCCACCAAGGCCCATGCTGTCCATAAAGTCCTTGACACCACTGCCTCCATCTTTGGAAGTAGAAGAACGAAACTCCTCTCGGGCTTGTTCAGGATTTATCTACATTAAAAGTGTATGGACAATTCAGACCTCAGAAGCCAGCTGCCAGCGTTCAAGACAAACCCTCCAACGGAAAATGACAACCTGGTAAAGAGACTGCATCCACAGCATGCAACACAGTGCCCACCTCCATTGCGTAGAGAGGAAGATCTGGACCTTCAACTCGCACAATTGTCCCACCAGTCAGATCCTGCACACGTGCAAGTGCTGTTCACTACCTCGCACAGTGACCACTTCCCAGCCTCGACTATCAGCATGTAGGTTCTACATACCTGTGCAAATGAGTCACTGAGAGAATGGGCAGGATCAGTGGAAACCACAAGGGTGGGGTGACCATTGTTTGCAAACTTCACAGCAAGAGATGCTGCAAGACTCGTCTTCCCGACACCCCCCTTGCCTCCTAGCATGTAATATTTTCTGGCAGTACCAGCTACCATCTTATCAAAGCCCGTTTCCTTTTCAACAGTGTCCGCCACTGCCCTGACTGCAATCCAACAAAGATAAGCGTTAAAGCAAGCGCATGTGTCCCACAGCAAAAAGACCGGCACCACTGTTGTACGCTAAACAGCGGGCATCAAAATGTGGCTAAGCTGCTGAATTCCTTCAGATTGACACAATTCTACTCGAATGGCAACGTGCAAACACAACCCACAACACCATACGTCCAGAGGTTGGACAGAAGGAGTAGAAACACCACCAATAGCTCACCAGCGTACAGCAGATGAGATATCCTGGATGGGGGGCCACTCTGGCTCTGAATTCGCAAATGCGATCCCGAAATCTCCGAGAACGTCCAGGAGGAAGAGCTGCAGCCACGAGTCCGGGACAATCGCCCACAATCCCAAACTGCTCCGGTTTGGGAACTTCTGTTGCCATATCCTTCGCGCAGGTTGCTGAATCTACCATTCAGGATTGTAGATGCTGCAGGAGTGACATACGAAGATGCTAGCTTGTGCAACAACGAACTTGCTGGCGACAACGTGGTGGCCAGGGTCGCGCATGAAGCGGAAATGGGTGACCGGGACAGCAGCGCTACTTCAGCCATGGCCTCCACGACTCGAGTTTTCCAATACAGACGATTGCCACCGGTAAGGTCGTTCTGCCTTCCACGTACATACTAGGGCTCTCTGAGTTGTTGCCTCATTCCTGCTCAAGGTTCTGGGTTTTTGCTACTATGTACATTCACATCGACAGGTGCATATATCTATGTGCATCGTGTATCGAGGGTTCTCACTTAATTAGTAGGTAGTGATTTTTAGTGCCTGTCGTCTATATATGCGTGTATGCCCGCAAACGCTATGTACAAATTGTTGAGTCCGATTTTAGCAACATATTCGGTCCTTCAAAATTTTCCATGGCAACCTGACGGCGTTAGCATAGTGGCGTAATCATGAAGGTGAAAGTGCTGGCCCGCTCTGAGGACGAGTTCTCAAAGGAGCGCAGTCAGGATCTGCAGGTTGGGCACTCGTACGTCAAGCCCAGCAAGCCTAATTCTTGCGTGTGATCGTTCCTCGCCTACCTAGCTTTCAAGTTGCTTGCGAAGCAGGCTACGACTCAGGGAGGCAGGACATGTCCCAACTGACGTGGAGCTTGTTCTGGTTTGGCAGAAAGTTTTCAGGAATGCAGATCCCAGTCTCCATCCGCAGAGCAGGGGTCGCGAATATGTGCGAGCTTCCAATGCAGTCAAAATGGAGAGGGTAAAGCGACTGTCCTCCCTTCTTCTATATGTGGGTGCCTGCCTCTGTTCTGGCCTCCGGAATGTGACACTGTTTTGGGCTTTCAGGTATTTGCAAAGCCGTTCATGGGAGCCCTACATGGGCACACTGATTCGATTGCTTGCATGGCTAAAAATTCGAGGCAGTTGAATACTCTTGTATCAGGCTCCTCGGACGGCGGTGAGTTATGTCCATCTGCTGCGAGAGTTGTGTCAGTTTTTCTAGCTCAGAGGTGGCTGCTGTCTGGTGGTTGACCTAATATGGTTCTGAAAAAGTGCTTTCCATTTGTTCCCTTCCTGCAGTAATCCGTCTCTGGGACATAGCTTACAGGTGAGGTTCCTCCCATCCTGCCCTTGCGCTCAAGCTCTGCTATCCTCCAGATTACTGAGACTCCAGGTCTGTGTTGTTGTAGGCGTACAGTTCGGGTTTTTCCAGGACACACTGGTGCCGTCAGGGGTCTAACTTTGTCCACTGATGGAGGGCGACTTGTTTCCTGCGGGGATGACTGTACGTAAGTGTAGTTGTCTGCTTTCTTACTGGGAACAGGTTTTTCTTGAGTAGCTAACTGTTGAGGATGATTTGAGAATATTGATCACTCATAGATAGACTGACTCATTTTATGCTTCAGCGTAAGGCTTTGGCGGCTTCCTCAGTTTGTTGTTGGTGATGCAACTGGAGAGTCAGTAGATGTCGAACAGGTACTCTTCAATCCCTCTGTATTTGGTATCATCGCTATCAAAGAAGCCTTTACGTGTTTTGGATCGCTAGACCTTATTCTGGAGGTGACAACAGTGCTGTATCTTTGTCCCCTAGCCTTTGGCAGTATATCAAGGAAAGAATTCGTTCAGAGCAGTCGACCATCAATGGAATACACCAAAATTTGCAACTGGGGGAGCTCAGGTGGACATTTGGGATCACAACAGGTGGACTAACTGGATGGACTGCCGAAATGCAGCTGGTTTCATTATTCTGCATGGTAGTTTGGGCTCATGTGTTTCTGGTCGTGATCCTCGTTTTTTGACGGGGTTGTACAGGTCGGAGCCGCTGAAAACTTTCTCCTGGGGGTCTGATACTGTTATCTCAGTGCGGTTTAACCCTGCTGAGCATGATGTGTTTGCTACCACAGCCAGGTCAGATTGAATCTCATGTAGTGTCTTTGCACGTGCTGCTGACTGGGACTGAATTTGTAGATGCTGATTTTCCAATGCTTTTCTCCAGTGACCGCAGCATAGCTCTGTATGACCTGCGATTAGGCACCCCTGTGCGAAAATTAGTCATGCAAACTAGGACCAATATGGTTGCTTGGAATCCTCAAGAACCAATGAACTTCACCGCAGTGAGTCTCAAATCTCTGCTGCTTATAGATCTTCCAAAAAGTGCTGCTTGAGGTACCTGATGTTACGAAGTCTGATGAAGCTCTTTCTCTGACTGCAGGCGAATGAGGATTCTAATTGTTACAGTTATGATATGCGGAAGCTGAACTACTCTACTTGTGTCCACAAAGGCCATGTTTCCGCCGTGTGAGTGATATTTCTTTTTCGACCTTGGCCATTGGCGTCGTGAACTAAGTCAGGATAGGCATCAACACTGTACACGTCTGTGTGCTAAAACATGGTTGTTGTGGTGTAAACCAGATTGGACCTTGATTATTCACCAACGGGACGAGAGTTTGTGACAGGCTCCTATGACAGAACAGTAAGTGACCCAAACCTTTAGCAGCCTCTACGATGTCAAGTGGGCCAACGAAAGAGGTAACAACTGACACTGCTGTCTTCCAGGTGAGGCTGTTCGCCTACAACGGGGGTCATTCCAGGGAAACATACCACACGAAGCGGATGCAAAGGTGTGGATTCTGCTAATCCATGTCGTCCCTTTCTTGGGTTTTGTCATCCTACCCGTGCTGACCGTCCTTCCTCGCTCTAGGGTATTCTGTGTCAAATTCAGCAACGACGGCACGTATGTTCTATCTGGAAGCGATGACACCAACATTCGCCTCTGGAAGGCAAATTCGTCACAGCAGCTGGGTGTTGTGAGTTATCTATCATTTGCCTGAAGCTTTCTTTCCTTCCAACGGGTTACGCTCATCATCAACTGCTGGATGCTTCCAGCTTAAGCTGAAATGGTCATCCTCCAACTCGTGTGCAGCTTCTTCCCAGAGAAAAACAAAAGCAGGCCTACCTTACAGCTGTGAAGCAGCGGTACAATCACCTCCCCGACATCAAGCGTATCGACAGGTACGGTGTCTGTTGCATTGGAACGGGGTACTGACGAGCTGCTCAGGGTTATCAAATCTCACGGACAGTCTCATCTCCCCTTTCAGACATCGACATCTTCCAAAGGCAATCTACAAGGCTAGTAAGCTACGTCACACAATGGACGAGGCCGAAAGGAAGCGGGAGAGCAGGAAGAGGGCGCACAGTGCTCCGGATGCTCCAAGACAATCAGCTAGAAAGAAAAGAATCGTCGCCGAACTGGAGTAAGCCAGAGGCATTTGTAGCTCCATGTAAAACACGGAAATTTGGAATCCATCACTATCTCGTCTTTTGCTTGTTTCTCTCCAAGTGCGCCGGAATGTCGTGATCGTCACGGAAGGACTTCAATTTCGACGTGTTTGTCTTCCGATCACTTGTGCCCGGTGATGTGGGCCAGGCCGTCCCTGGACATGTTCTAAGAGGTCCAAGTATGCGGGGCTCCTACCATCGTGGTGTGTTCGCCGTTCTTGGAGTCCCGATTGTCAAGGCTTGAGACAGAATTGGCAGTGTCCCGAGCATCTTTTTTGGTTTGCTAGTAGTAGTAAATTCGCAGCTCAAGCCTGTCTGTGATAATCTGCAAGTTATGCTCGGCAGCCTGCGTGCCCGACCGTTGTAGGACCTGATGTGCGCTCATCATCGGGAGGCGTCGAATTGGATAATCAGCTGCATGTGATCATGTTGGTCTCACAACTGGACGACTCCTTAGCTGTCCATGTGTCTGGATTCTTGGAGATGAACTAAGAACTAGGTCTGTCAGATATGGCAGCCGCACTAGAGGTTGTTGCTGGTACATCCCTCACCAGCCTTCATAGAGTGCCTGTCCGTACGGCTCCGAGAGGAATCACGTCGGGCGGGCAGCTGACCAGGGCCGGATTGGGGTGGTGAGAGTTGTTTTTTTCGAATACTTGGCATGTGCCGTAGAGGTGGACAGGAACACACAAGCAACGTCGACTCTGCTTTGTTTTTGTCTTCCATATCGCTACTCATGTTTCCCTTGATGACCGTGTGCTGCTTGGAGAGAAGTTTCGTTCTTTTCAGGAGGGCTAGCATCCATGCGTTGGCTACTAGATTTTCCTCATCGTATTTTGGCCGTCTCCCTTCGAATCTCTCTTCGCTGGAACGTGGACGGGTTGACTGTTGTTCAAAGACTTGTGGGACAGTGAGATTGTTTGCACCGGTTCCATTTGGATGATATGGGTAGTCTTTTACAAGATGACTTTGAATTCTGGCGCAGGACGAAAGCTGGAAAGGCTGGTAAAGCTGGAGAGCCTCTCGAAGTTGTCGCGAATCCTGAGGGTCTTAACAAGGAGATCCTCGAAAGATTTCATAAGTTGAAGGAGCCTTACAAGTCTTCTTCGATTATCAAAAACAGGCATGTGGAGACGCTGTTTGCAGCATTTTTCCGTACTCTTCCCGATGTCAAATACAGACGAGAGTACCTTAGGATGGAAGATGGAGGCACGGTGGCTCTTGACTGGCCCATAGATGGACCGGACGGTGATAAGTGGAAGACAGAACTTTCTGAAGCTGCTCCGGTGGTGGTGTTGCTGGTTTGTTCCAAACCCCAGGCGAAACCTGAGCGTCCTGTTGCTTCTGTGGGACATCCATTTTGCTTTTGCTTGTTACCCTTGTGTGTCTTGGATTTTCGTAATCGTTATCTGTTGAATGCCAGCCGGGTCTAACAGGGGGTAGTGGGGATACATACGTGAGGCACATGCTGCTACGTTTAAGACGACATGGATGGAGGCCTGTGGTTTTTAACAGTCGTGGTTGTGGAGATAGCCCGGTTACCTCTCCTCAGGTCCCAACAGCGGCTTCAAGTTCTCTTCTGTTTATTTCAACACTTCTCATTCAACTGGAACATCTCACAGATAGAAGAGACTTACCATGAACAACGTTGTTGTGGGTTCATGCAGTTCTACTCTGCTTCTTTTACAGAAGACCTCCGGCAGGTTGTGAAGCATGTGGGTGCTCGTTTTCCTTTGTCCAGACTGTATGGAGTTGGTTGGTCGTTAGGCGCCAATATTCTTATCAACTATCTAGGCCAGGTGAGCATGCTAACCAATTTGCTAGTGGGAATGCTTTCTGGGGAAGGAGGAAACCTGACTTGATTCCGGTGTGCAGGAGGGTGAGGGTTGCCCTCTCTCTGGTGCAGTCTCATTGTGCAACCCATTTAATCTTGTAATTTCGAATGAAGATTTCCGAAAAGGTTTCAACAACGTGTATGATAGAAGCCTGGGCAGAGGACTACGAAAGATCTACCAAAAGTAAGTTTCTATGGGCTGGTATGTGTAGGCCTGTACAACAGTCTATTCTGGTAAATCAGAAGGAAGTCAAAGAAGCTAAGAGAAGAGGTCATTTTACAGACATGCGGCATTGTTCGAAGGGATTGGAGGAGAGTATGACATGGCTTTGGTTGCAAAAGCGAAGACTGTAAGGGATTTTGATGAAGGATTAACGCGAGGTAGGACTGCAGCCGCTGCACAGGTCTGGATTGTCTACGCGTCTGCGGTTTTAAGGGTGGTGTTTGGAAGCCCAAGTTGACCTTAGCTGTTGGTTTTGTAGTGTCGTTTGGGTACAGGACGGTTGAGGAGTACTATGAAGATGCAAGCAGCTCTCGTGTTGTGAAAGACGTCACCATTCCTGTCCTGTGCATTCAGGTATACACGGCACATCTCTAGATCACTCATCAGTATTCCATGTCAAACCTGAAATTGTCCATATCAAAGTACTGTTGGATGTGGACCTCACCTTTAAGAGTGTGTCCCACAGGCTGCTGATGATCCTATTGCACCAATTCGCGCTACACCCCGGGCTGAGATAGAGGTACTTCCTCTTACTCCAAGACCTGTGGCAATCAAAATAATAAAAAGTATTCTCTGTCAGTTTGTAGCTCCTGCTTGCTCTCGCTGGCATGTGATCCTGATTTTTGAGGTTTGATCTGGGTCTGAGGTTTGGCTTCTGAATGTTTCCTCATAGCTCTCCTGTGGTTTAGGAAAATCGCAATTTTTTGCTGGTCATCACACCCAGTGGCGGACATCTTGGATGGATTGCGGGCGATGATGCTCCCTGGGGCTGTCCCTGGACAGATCCTTTAATTATGCAATACCTTGAAATCCTTGAAGACATTCATCAAGATAGAGTAGCCTTTGATAAAGCTGGCAAAGACGGTGGTAACGTGGAGTGTTATAAAGTAGACGACATATACGTAGGTCCTGACAGGCGTCCAACGGAGCCCCTGGTCAGTTACTAGAGCCTTTTCACGTCCGTTTCCGGTTTGGTGAAATCAAACCGTATGAGTACCAGACTAGGCATTGAACTCGTTTGGTGGTATGAAACCAAGTTGGCCCCTTCATGTCTAAATTGGCTGTGGAACATCGGTGTCATGTAATCTTCTTTGCCCTTCCTTACAATATAAGGAGGGCACAGGAAAGTTTGACGTGCAGGTTGTTTGTCCAGATATTTGCGTGCCTCAGGAAATGCTGTGTGGCCAAGGGGTAGGCTGTAGCCCCTCAAGGACCTTGATGTGCTTTCTTTCCATTGGCCATCCTGCTGTCCACGTGCTCTGGCTCAGGTGAGTTACATCTGGTCCTGGAGACCTGGTTAAGAAGTGGCAGGGGTACTGGCTTTCTTTGGATGTTGGCAGGCTTGCTTCATCTTCCTATGGCTTCCCTGGCGCTATTCTATTATTGCCATTGGGTAGGCAGTTGTAGATCATTGGCCAGATCACCTCGAGAGGCATCATTGCTAGGGCCGCAAGGACAAACCCAATCCAGAGCAGGTAGAGGGAGTAACGGAGAGGAGTGCAATGTTCAACAATAAGTACTTGAAACGCTGCTTTCACAAAGTCACAGGTCATGATTTTCACCAGTGTGGGCAGTGTGTTGTAGACATCGCGGGATGCGTTCATTGCAATGGAGAGCTCAATAAAGGCGGTATTAGGAATGGGAGTATCCATATCAAAACAGTAGTCCAGTGAGTCATTGATACACCGGTAACTAGCGTAATCCTGCAACATGCGCCACTTTTATTGTGGGGCTGTGAATGTGCAATCACCGACGAGGCTGAGGCGACGTACCTTCGCAAAGTCCCTAAAGTCGTTCACATCTGTAGAGCAATTTTGTACGTCGTACAGTGGAGCGGACCCATAAGGATCACAGACATACTCCAACGTCAATCTGGGGTGGGTCTCGTTCTTCTTCTGAGCATTCTCCTCCTCCTTCTCGTTTATCATGTCAATCACAGTATTGGTTTGATTGATGAGAGCTTTGATGGAGCTTCGGGCCCCAATCAATGTTGCCTCCGCAAAAGCTTGGTCCAGGCAGGGTAGAAGCTTAGCGAGATGTGAATTTAGAGGGTCAACCTCATATTCTCGCATGGCTGTGCAGGCATCAGAAGCCACACTGTTCGGAACTTGTGTAAGTACACGAACTATGATTTGCAAACAAATCAGGTACCTGTGCAGTGACATAGAGCTTACTTGGAAAGCACGAAGCTGACGCCTGCCAGCATCCAAGTGCAGAAGAGAAGCAGAACCATGAAGAAGAAAAGCCTGATCATGGCATTCGTGAGTAAGACTCGTCAAACTGCTGCCCAAGCTCAGACGCTCGATATGCAGGAGCTGCTGTGTCAAAGAGGTTGTTTAGGCACTTACGAAAGAATGAAAACACGGTAGCGATAGCACGTTGCCCCTGTGGCATCCAAGGAGAAGGTCAGACTAGAACATATATCAATGGCTTATGATTCTTCAGTGAAATAAGAGAAGATGCTCACCCACTCCAGCAACCAGAGTTGATACTACAATAGTTGCGGTCACAGTCAGAGCCAGCTTACTGCACAACATTGCAGAGGGATATCACTTTCCATCCATCCCGACGTGCACTAATCTATGATCAAAGAAGAAATGGGTTCTATGGGCTCACACTTCCCCGAAAATTTTGTATAGCCACTGCCTTCTGTCCTGAACAAACCGGTCCACCTCATGTGCAGTGTCGTTCATCATATTGCAGGCGAAGGTAACCTCATCTTGTATGTCTTGACTGGCAATAGGCTCAGTTGCACGGCGAATAAAGATCAGAATCTGGTTGATTTGCCGTAGAACATTATTTATAGTTCCCACAATGACGTTGGTGGTCTCCTGCAATTGCGCCCCCAGCTTCACATTGCCGACAAAAATGATGAAGGCTCCCATCCTGCAGAGCTAATCACCCAAGCTGTTGGATCACGGCTCACATATGATGTGCTTGCCATGATCGGAAATGTGGGGTTCTTATGGTCGATAAATTAAGCATTCATGACATTTCATTGTTTTTTGGCATTCCTCATTTTAAGTTGCCAGCATCAAAGGTACCGTTGCATACTCACATGGCTATGAGGGCAAAGAAGCAAACAGCAGACACCTGCAGAGTTTTCAATTGTTCCTTCTGAGGCCTCAGCTTGCAACACCCACATAAACAGGTGCAAAGTAGCAAGAAGGAATGTATTAGCCCATAGGCCAGGCATACCGCAGCTAGAGAATAGCCCCAAACTCCAGTAAATGCCACAGACTGTTGTTTGCCAAAATCGTGGTTAGGATCTGACAAAATGTTTGTTGTTTACACCCCCTTAATCTGAAGCATCGACATCAACGATGGGAATGCTGAATCAAAAAAGTTCTGAAGACAATGAGAGTACCGCCCAATAATGATAATCTGTAACGTTGAAGGCCCCTTTGTACACGCTAAATCCATTCAGAGGATCTAAACGAGGAATCAGCCCAGTCGCACGCTCTGCAATTGTCTCAAACGAGAAGAGCACCTGAGAAACAGAAGCCTCGTGTTACACGACGGAGTGCTGCATACCTTGTGCAGAACCAAAACCTGCGGCAGAGAAAATGCCTTACACGATTCGGATGCAAGCCAGTGGCATTCAACAGATCCCTAACATCAGAAGCGGATTGCAGAGTTTTTCCGGAGAAGGATGTTTCCGGCATAAGAGTGGCGTCCACAGTTTCCAGCACCTGGACCCTTGATCTGGCTCCAAGCTTTTGGCCTGCTTCATCTGCCCCGACGAACATCAGGGTTGCCAACACCCATATGCACCAACAGAAAAAATCGGTTTTGGCCGCAAATTTTCTCCTAGAGCTCGACAGATTTCTCGACATTGTTGTCGTCGTGTGAGAACATTCACAGCAGAGGCCGTGTCATACTCCGACGCACAGAACTTGCGATGCTCTCTCCCCAATGACATAATCAGCTGTGCTGTTCCCGCAAAATCGTGTCGGGTAGCAGAAAGACAGGATGTCATGGCTCATCTTTCCCACAAGGAACGTTGCGAGCGCGGTCTGGAGCTCAAGTGACGTTCTGCGAGCCTTCTACAGGCAACCATACCCCAAGCTGGAGACTGCAGGGATGCAAACGCGGTGTGAGGGTACACAAATATGCCGCCCACAAGCTTAGTGGGTCCCTAGGAGCCATGGGACAAGAAAGGCCAGGGCCAGAAATTGGCGGGTGAAGAACAAGCAACAACCGACGCGGCCCCTGAAGTTCCAACAGACGTTCACGTTCCAAGATATGGATTTAGAGTTAACAAGGCCCGGTTCCCACGCGGCTGGTCATCTGTACACGAATAACGGATGTACCCTGGATGTCTGAATCCAGCTCGAGAATCAAAGACGAGCAGATGGCACAGACAGCCGGCATCAGGGTTTTCCTGCTGGCGCATCTATGCAGCGAATGAGGTCACGTCGTAGGGTTTGCTGTCCTAAACAGCCAAGGGTATCCAACGACAGGAAGCTCACAGTGCTAGGCAAGAACACGGGCATGCTGGTGCACCGCATCTGTGTGCCTCCTGCAGGGATGTGCAAGTGGTCTTCCCTGTGTCTCGTTTCACCGATGATTGCCCAAGAGCACCTGCAGCTGCACGTTGCAAAAGACGCTTGCCAATTGAACAGGACACCCACAACTATGGGCCGGAGGCATGGTCAAGAATGAAAGTCTCTTTTTATAAATATGCCATATATACATGGATAGATAGGTACCGTAGAGGCATGGCTTTGGACACCCTTATATGGAATAGTTAGTTTTAAAATAAGCAAATTTTAATATTAATTATTTTAGTTTTAAATATATATATATATATATATAAATCTATCATATTTGATAGAAATTCAACTGATAGAATAAATATTATATTAATATTTCATAAACCAAAATATGCTAGAATCTTAGTCTATATTGTAGGACAGGGCGAGGGCCCAATTCGTGAGCCTCAATCTAGATCTTCGAACCTTCAGCCTACATCACAATCCGTTATAATATCGATCCATCCATGCACAATTGACAGACCCAACAAATATTGAGACACAAACATAAACAAGATGTGCATTAGGGTTGCCAAAGCATAATTGAGAGACCCAACAAAGATTCTGATACATCTTATTTATCTAGTTTATCATGACCTAGCTCTACATAATTTGAATTATCAAAGACTTTGGCTTGCCCATCAATCCTTTACCCTCAATGTGCACATACTATTTTAATGCTTTGTGAAGTTTATTTTACATCTTCTCTTTATCAAATTGTTCTTCGGAAGTGATAAACATACAAAAGATATTATATTACAAAAAAAATTCATATACATGCTTGTATTACATGAAGGTCCTCAAAGAACTTAAACATCAATATAATAATGTACTTAAAGACAAAAGAAATCACACACTACGGTAATTTGTGAACAAGGTTGGATATGAGGCAACCATGGATATGCAACAACCTTTTTTCAATTACTCCAAGAGAAAATCTTGTGTGTAGTAGTGCTGAAGATAATGAATACGAAAACCAGATTTTACAACCTATTGCTATCATTCCTAAATATGGACAAACTCTAGAAATGCAAATTTTGAGTCTATGGGAGAGCTTAAATCAAGATTTAGTGGAAAGAATTTTAGCTTACTTACCTTTATCCCAAATATTCCAAGCTCAAATAGTATGCAAGAAATGGTACTCTATAGTATGTTCTAGGTCATTTTTAAAATTACATGCTCAAGTTTATGCAAGGCCTATAGCCTATTTTCCTTTGTTCACTTCTTTTAATCCTAGCCGAGAATGTTTTGCTTACAATTTTGTGTGCAATACTTGGGAAAAACTACCAGCTCTTTCTTTCTTACCTCCCTATGTAACTGGACCTGTGAAAGGTGCTGGGGGTTTTTTATGCTTTTATTATCACTCAGAACCTTCAGGACTAATTACACATGTTGTATGTAATCCCTTCACCAAAAGGTGGAAAACTTTGCCACATATGAAACATAAACGTGTTCGTCCTCTACTCAACCATATGGTAATCATAGATAAAAGAACAAAGGCTTACAAGATTGTTGTGGCCGACGACGATCATTGTTTTGTAACATCTTCTCAAGATAGGGTTTTTATGACCACAGAGGTGTACGATTCCACTTTAAGCTCTTGGTGCGTTACTAGCCGTGTTCCACTTAAGCTTGATAGTAATGGTACGAGTGCTTTTTGTAATGGACTAATATATTGTGTAGCTACTGATGATGATTCAAAAAATCAGTTGGGTATAATTTCATACAACATATCAGAAGAAAAATGGAATGGTGTTCCTCATAGATTATCCAGTAATTTTTGCATCTCCGACCTTGTAGAGTGTAATGGATTTGTAATTGTGGTTGCGGAGTTATTGAGGCACGGTATTTTTATTAGTGTTAATATATTCAAACATGAACCAACTACAGAAAGTTTCATTCACTTAGCAGCAGTACCCGATAGCCTTTTTGTTCTCTGTCTAAAAAATGGATTTTTTTGTGTGGGACATGATAATCTTCTTTGTTTTATAAGTTACACAAGTTTGATAGTTCTTGTTTTCAATGTTACATTGAATTCTTGGTGTACATTATGTTCATGCCCATTCGCACATGCTGAAAATGTGTATAGAGTAGCAACTTTTCCATTGCAACCTCATCTCCATGATATTGTATGATATCAAAAATTGTAGACTTAAAAGAAGACAAAACAAAATTTACTTATTTCTTAATAAAGAAAGAGAACGAATGTGCTCTCTTTTTTCGTCCGATTCCCTCTGCTGCTGTAGATCTCTACTCGAGAAGAGGATGTGGCCTTTTTGGTTTGATTGGTGTGTTCAAACTAGAAGACGTCACAGCCTGAGGGTTGCCAAAATCTCAACCTTGGCTGTGTTCAGATAGTGCGAGACACGAAATGCTCTACAAACTTTGCTACAATTGATGTGTATATTCATGCTAGAGGGGAGCTGCATTTTGCAGTAGATAATGCAGGCTGACAGGCTTTCATCCTTGGGTGCAGGCTTAGCAGGGCATGACGATGGAGAGGGTGCCAGGAAGATGGCAAGCATCCCAAGGAGTGGGTGCTGAAGGGGATGATGCAGCGTCTGCTTCCAACGTGACCCACCTGTCCTACGACGTTGATCAACACCAATCCAAGACGCCTAGACCTGATTCTAAGTACCTTCACAACTATTCCATGCGTGATCTTCGTTGGTAGTAAACACTGATGGTGATCCTGGCCGCTGGTTGAAGCTAGCTAGCTAGATTGTCTTGTGTTTAACAGCAGATGAGTTGTGACACTCATATCGGCTGGGATTTCAGGTGGCCGAGGCTGAATGGTAACGACGACGGCACCAATTGCCTTGTGAACGGATTGGAGATGACAGTTCTGTCCAACCTACCCGGCCCAGACTATGCACTGTGTGTAGAGCCGTTTGTGCCTTTCGAGTTGCTCCCCCGAGAGGGACTGAACCAGCGGCTGAAGGATGCCGTGGAACGTGCCGAACATCGCCAAGTATCCACATCTGCAGCCCCCGGCCCCGCAGAGCACGCGCCTGCAAACACAGGCCCCCGCAGCTCTATCAAGAAGAAAAGGAGGCGAGTTTCCCTGCAGGCAGCGTTCGGAGGAAGCAGGAACCTGTGGGAGGGCATTTCTGCTGCCAACAGGGAGCGACGGCGGCCGTCCGACCTGGTGGCATCGCCTGCCCCGCTCCTCTGTGCTGGAAAGAGGGGCCCCGGGCCGGGTCCTGCAACCGCCGAGAAGGAAAGGAAGCTTGCCGGAACCGGAACCGGAACCGGAGCCGCTGCGGCTCCCTTGAATTCTTCCAAGCCGAACTTCCTATCGGACGACAGCGACACAGACTCCTCCTGCTTCTCCGACGGGGCCGCCTCCCCAGAAGAGTCCAAGCTGCAGGAGGACTTCCACCGGAAATTTCACCAAGAGCTGAGCCGCAAGCTGGAGTTCGAGCAGCACGGCGGGCACCACGGGAGGTGCATCAAAGTCCCCGAGCTGAAGCAGCAGCGCAAGGCGTGTCTCCCGCACTGGCACTGCAGCAACAGCATCAGAGTCACCACCGACCGGATGAGCCTGGGCCTCCCTCCGGAGCCGATGCTTCCGCTCCACCTCACCCTTGACGGAGTCCGCCTGAGCGGGGAGCCTCTGACGGGAAACGACTCCATTCCCCCAGGCGGCGACACCTACGCTCTGGTGAGCGAGCGAGCCAGGGGTGACGACGACGATGAATCCGACTCCGACTCCGACTCCGATTCCGATTCCTCCACGACCTGCAGCAGCTCGGATTCCGACTCCGCCTTCCGCTCTGCCAGCCGCCAAAGGGCGCACACCTTCCACCGAGGCGTGAAACCCTCACCCGGCCCCGTCCCGGCTGCCAAGCTCGGCATCAGCATCGCCGGTGGCGCGAGCTGCAACAAGGATGGGAATTCCAAGAAGCAGCCCGAGGGGAGGTCGCGCCGGGCTCACCTTTACCTTAAACCCATGCTGCCCCGGGAAGCTGTGCAGCGACCTGCTGCAGACGACCATAGCCACGGGCCCAGGGGTGGAGCGGGAGCGGGAGCAGGAACGCGGAAGGCGGCCCCGGCGCCGGGTCCGCAGGGGAGGCTGTCCCCATGGCCTGCCCACCGGCCCCTGAAGGTGCCCCAGACTCCTGCCCTTCCGGCTGCGCCAGGGGGATGGCTGCAGCAGAGCGGCCCGGGATCGAGAGCAAGCTCCCGCGCTGCGTCGCCCGCTCCTGTCCCGGAGGCGAGGGAGAGAGAGATCCGGATAGGCCCTTGGAACAGCCTGTCGCCGAGGACCGAGCTGCTGGGCTGCGCGGCGCCTGGCGGGGCTGGAAATGTTGGAAGCGGATCCGGAGAGGAGCATTGCGGCGCCTTCTGCTTCAGCATCCCGTTGCCCGGGGAGCGGTCTCTGCTGGTTAGGGCTGAGACGGGTCCCAAGCAGGTGCATATCTCGGTCGCGTTGCAGGATGTTAGCGGAGAGGACGGGACGTTGCTGGCAGAACGAGACCGGGTATCTGGACAGCAGCAGCATGGGGAGCAAATGAAGGCCGGCTTCTGGCCACCGTCCGGGAAGGACTCGACCGCAAGGAAGCGTAGCGTGTCTTGGAGCTGTCCTGAGATTCTAGGCCCCGGTGTGGCGCCTTCCGCTGCCAGGCCGCTTTCTCCTGTGCGGTCGCGAGACGTGCCGGTGACCGGGCCCAGAGCGGGGTCTCCTGTATCATGGACTGTGCCGCTGCATGGCCCTGTGAATCGAGAGCCGTCCCCTGTCTCATGGAACATATCAGTCCAGGGCCGAGCAGCAGCGAGGACGCCTTCTCCACCGTGTGTCCGTCCAGATCCCGGACAGGATGCGGAAGCGGACCATGGCCATGCCGACGTCACCATCCCCCTCCCGGCAGAGACCCCGGAGGCTTGCCCTAGCGCAACGCCGGCGCTAGATGTTGCTAACCAGCATCTTGAGGCAGTGGTAGTAGAATCGAGCGATGGCAGGGAGCATACAGTGCTACTAGAACCTAGCGATGCCAGGGAGGCTTCTCTTCCACGGCCACTGCCCCTGTCTGACCAGCATCCGCCAGCAGTACCGTTACTGCACGAGGGGAAGCCCGGGCTTGCGTCATGCCGAAACATCCAAGTGCAGCCGGGGCCGATACGGGACATCCTGGACTGCCAAAATGCAGCTACCTTCCAAGAGGTGAAGACGGGGGATGTAGCAGTGGCAGTGCCCCGGGGTGAGCAGGATGATCATAAGAGAAGGACGTCAGATTTGAAGTTCTCCAAGTCCAATCACAATTTCTTGGAGAAGCTGGCAAGGAAGGCAGGGTCAGGGGACCCCCACTGTGTCCGGGCCTTGAAGCCGTTCCAGGAAGAGGCGGAGAAGGAAAACGAGTGCGAGGAATGTGAGCCCCAGAAGTGCAGCAGGAGGTGCTGCAGGATAGGAGCAAGTCAGAGTCATCACGTCGTCGTTGGCGCGCACAAGGAACTGCCAAAGGAGCAGGTTGCAGCTAACTCCCAGACGGAGAAGGGCATCCCGTCGGTTGTCGGGAGAAAACATTGGCTTTCGCTTTTCAAACGAGCAATTCGCCAGAAGTCGGAGGACCTCAACGCCTATGTGTGAGGCAGGACTGTCTTTGCGCTTCAATCATTGGTGACAAAAATATTCATAGCAGCGCTATGGAGTTGGCCGTGTGAACACACACGTGAGTACCAACCTAATCAGCACATAGACCTGTCAGGTCAGGGATTCGTTAGCGCTTCTTACAACATTCTTTGTGTAGTTATGATGCCCATGCGAGTGTACCCGGGTATCCAGGTTTTGTAACCTAGTTATGGGACTTAGTGTGCTTTCACTCAAGGTCCTCACAAGTCGACAGGCTTTCGAGTAGATCTCTCTTATGAGAAGATTATAAAATTATATTGAGCTCTCACTTCTATGGTAATGACAAGTAGATGTCTCCGGAATACTATGGCAATTTGCAAGTAAAATAAAATCTCCAATAAATCCTCAATAAAATCTCTCTATTTGCAAGTACAGACCTAGAGCCTTCTTTCTCGGCCGACTTTTCTAGCTGCAAGCATATGCACTTAGCCCACTTTTCTAGCTGCAAGCATATGCACTTATCCCACTTTTCTAGCTGCAAGGATTTGCACCCGGCATTTGAGCTAGTACCCATATGTATATCCGTACTATGATCGTGTTTCATGTGCAGAAGAAATATGAGGCCATCAGTATACTGTGATTGTTTCATGTGCATAAGCAATATGGGGAAGAAGAACAACTTCGGACGTGACTATGCCATGCTCTCTGCTGTGTAGACTTGTTGAACAAGCTTCAATGCTGTGACTATGCCATGCTCTCTGCTGTGTAGACTTATTGAACAAGCTTCAATGCTGTGACTCTAGGCTGACATGCATGTAGACGCATCAACATATGTCCATTATCATGAATCCTAAAGCTCAAACCCGAATGCATCAACCATTACTACATAACATGTGTGCCACAGGCTTTGTACCGAATACAAGTGATGTATGTATATGAGCATATGTGGCCATCCTCATCTTGTATGTGTGTGTGTGTGTGGAGATATACAGAAACCCCGCTAATTGTGAGCATGCTCAACATAACATGTGACAGTTTTGTACGAATACAAGTGATGTATGTATATGAGCATATGTGGCCATCCTCATCTTGTATGTGTGTGTGTGTGTGGAGATATACAGAAACCCCGCTAATTGTGAGCATGCTCAACATACCATTACCATTATTATGGTACTAATATGTCTTAAATCCATCCATATCTAATTCTTGGTAAGCAACTTCGTTCATATAATATTATACTTAGATAATATCAAATTAATTGTATTATAGTATACTTTAAAGGTTTATGTGCTACTGTATCTCCACAAGAAGTTTATGCAAGGAATCTTAGAGTTGAGTTTCCAAAGAGTCATTAGTTTTTGCATAGAATCCTAGAGTTGAGTTGCCAAGAAATCACTTCATCTACTATAGTACATATCTACATAGAATAGTCTGTGTACATTTCTATTTATTTTGATCATATTTTCTAAACATACAATATTAATGTCTTATGTAATATGGAAGTCCTTGCTTTAAGGTTTCTATTAGTATTGCTTATAGTTTTTGTTCTCAATATTCAGTTTGTTATTGCAACAAGAGTGTCCTTACGTGAAGAGATGTACTTCTTACCACAAGGGATGAGTTTGAGGGTCAACGGTAGAACTGGATACCTTCGTTCTCGCTCCGGAGTCTATGAAATGTATGTTACTGAAAAATGTGAAATTAATATCCTCCGATTAGCTGGTTTACATGGCATATCTCATGATGTAGTAATTTGGGTAGGTTCAAATGGATATACTTATTCACCGGGTTCATGTAATGATTTGAAGATGGAATCAAGTGGCAGCCTCATACTATATGGAGGGCTTGAAAATATGGAGATTTGGTCAATAAACCCACCAGCCAACAAAAGAGGCTCATCTCCCAATGTTTTTTATTATGTAATATTAGAAGATGATGGCGTTCTTCGTATTGTCTCTAAAAATATTGCGACCAAGGAAAAGGAGTATATCTGGGCTAGTAGTGATTATTGTTGTGCTCAAAATAATTAAAATAGTTTCATTGTATAATATAGATGAATCTTATTGAAGTGCACTAAGCTTGGATTTCATATACGAAAATAAACAATTAAGAATAAAAAACATAAGTTTCAATAATCTAAGCTAATTATTAAATTGATATCTTAGAGAAAAGAAAAACCAACTCTTGGTCACCAGCTTTATTAATATAAAACTAGACTTAAATATAATAAATTAAAATAAATATTTTAATAAATTAAAATACTAAGGTTTATATACTACTATATCTCCACCACAAGTTTATGCAAGGAATTCTACACTTGAATTGCAAAGGAATCACTTGATCTATTACAGCACATATCTATTTACAATAGGATGCTTGCATTTCTATTTATTTTGATCATATTTTTCAAACATACAATATTAATGTCTTATGTAATATGGAAGGTTTTTATTGATTTTGTCTCTATCTCCGGATCCAATGTATTACTGCAACAAGAGTGTCCTTACTTGAAGAAAAATCCTACGTAGCACAAAGGATGAGTTTGACCGTCAATGGTCGAAATGGATACCTTCCTTATGGTTTCGAAGTCTATGAAATGTATAGTACTTCAAAATGTGAAATTAATATCATCCGATTAGCTGGTTTGGAATGCCCATCTCATAAGCGATTGATTTGAGTAGGTTCAAGGGGATTAACTTATAAACAGGGTTCATGTACTAATGATTTGCTAGTTTGGAAGGCCCATCACATAAGCAATTAATTTGAGTAGGTTCAAGGGGATTAACTTATAAATAGGGTTCATGTACTAATCTCAAGATGGAATCAAGTGGCAGCGTTGTACTATATGGGGGGCTTCAAAATGTGAAATTAATATAATCCAACTAGCTGGATTGGAATGCCCATCTCAAAAGCGATTATATGAGTAGGAAAGAGGATTAACTTATAAATAGGGTTCATGTACAAATTTCAAGATGGAATCAAGTGGCAGTGTCGTACTATATGGCGGGCCTCAAAATATGGATATCGCATCAATAAACTCATCAGCCAAGAAAAGGGGCTCATCTCCCAATGCTTTTTACTATTTGATATTAGACAAAGCCGAAGTTCTTTGTATTGTCTATAAATATATTTTTATTTAGGAAACAGATAATATTTGGTCTAGTAGTGATTATTGTTGCACTCAGAATAGTTAAATTAGTTGCAGTATATAACATAGCAAAGAAGTAGAAGAATCTTATTAAAGTCCATTAAACATAGATTCCAATTATGAAACTAATTGGTCAAGTATAAAAACAAATAAGAAGTTACTAATAATCTAGGCTAAGTGTCTTCAACTGATATGTTTGGAAAAAAGAAAATAAAAATTTTCCTTTTTTACGGTGTATCTTACAAAAAAGGAAAGAAAAAGATCTGTGTATAAATGAAAAAGATAGTAGTCATATAGCTTTATTTTTTTATTATAGGTTAAAATGAATGGAGTTCACGAATGTATATTCATACAATTATGCATGATATAATAGGACCTTGTATGAAGATGTAATATTAGAATAATATAAAGAAAATTTGAATAAATAATAAAATGAGAATAATATATGACTATTCTACTAGATTAAAAAAGAGATCTCCCCCATCAAATTACACTGGCCATAATTAAATGAAGTTGAACATAAATAAATTTCTTGCTGTAGAAGACCAGAAAAACTTGACAAAGGAAAATGAAACTTTCAGACTTTTGTTGCAAATTCAAGTAGTTTATAGACCAATTATAGATGAAGCACCAGCCAGAGGGTTGAAGAGACTTACAATAAAAGCCCATTCCGAGGCAGACAACTATAAGATTATGTTAAGTTTAGTAAGAGTTACATAACCCTAGCCAATAGTCAGGCGAGTTAGGCTAACCCAGCTCGTTAAGCGAACAGTCGCAGCCCTACGAAGGGGTGCCCGGGTCCCCTATAAAGGGCCCCTAACCTATGAATTTTCTAATCTTTTCTAATTCATGCTTCCGCTATTTTCTATACATTAGGAAAGTTTACATGGTATCAGAGCTTTGGCTCTACTGAGGCCTGCAACTGGGAGGGCGCCACGGCTGCCCCGTGGCGCCCTGCCGCTCCCCTCTGGTTCCCTAGTGGTGGAGGAAAGAAAAGGAAAAAAACCAGCATCCTACTGTCACTAGGATAGGCAGGTTCTTTTCCCCTTCCTCAGCCATCCAGATCACTAGAAGAGAAAAAAAAAAACAGCAAAACCGCAATATGATCGGCACCCCGTCCGGGTACTGATCCGCTGGAGGAACGCTAAACATCGGAGTTCTGAGAAGAACTTGGACATTGGCCCCCCCTTCCATCCGACTTGAATTGAATTACAGTCACACTTCTGATATCAGAAGGCAGATCCAAAGATGAGCTTAAAACCGGGCCGTTCCCCCCCTCACCCGCTCCCTTCTTGTCGCAGCTTGCAACCCCCCAGCCCGCGCCCTTCTCTGCCACTATTCTAATGGCCCCCAAACGTGGAATTGTTCCCCAGCGTGTTCTATGCTTGAGGCCCCAGCGTCTTTCTTTGGCCAGGACCTCGAATCGTAGGAAGGCCAGACCATCTGGCAGAAGGTGCTGTTCGAAGGCTACAATTTCTAGAGCATCTAGGAGAAGACACCGGGCGAAGGACAGAACATGGAAATGTGCCACCTTCTATGATTGTCTTCGTCACTGTGTTTGCTCTCCCACCTCCAGCCCTCGAGTGGACTGTGTGGTCCATGGGTTCAGTGAAGACATACCTTGAATTGCTGGAGGCTTTTTAAAAATTGCTGATGAAGAACCCCTCCATGGCAACCTAATCCTGCAATCTTCCAAACTACCTACCAAGAAGGATTCCTCGGTATCTTCCGGCCAAACAACATCTCAGAGGTGGCACAATTCTGGGCGCTCCACCTCTCCCCAGCCCCTGGACACCGAATCGCTAAAGGATTTCAGCGCACCACTCTGCGATTGGCCTGGAGATTTCATATCACAGGAGCGTCTGCAGAGCCCTCCTCCCGGCCTCCCACGGCGCTCAATTCCCGAGGCAGGGAGGCGCGGGCGCCGAGCCGCTCTGGCGCACTGTCGGAAGGCAGGCGCGGCGTGGGGATCGTCGCGGGCGCATACACAACGGGCGCCGAGCTTGCGGGAGGCGTCTGCGGGAGGCGCGGGGCCTGAATTGCAGGTGCGGGCGCCAGATCCGACCAGTGCGCCGCCGGCAGGCGCCCGGCCTGGCCCAGCGGGCGGTCGCGGCGTGGAGGGTCGCGGGGGCCTGAAGTCCGAGAAGGCAAGGGGCAAGGGGGAGGGTGCAGGTACGGGCGCGGGCGCCGGTGGGGATGGCCGCGTGTCGGCCAAGGGCGAGGAGATTCCAACGGGCGCGGATGCGCGATGCATGAGGCCGGGATCCCGAGGTTCCCGCCCGCCGTGGGCTCCCGAGCGAACGCAGGCGCGGGCGCCGAGCTTGCGGGAGGCGCGGGCGCCAGAGGTGCCCGTGGACGGCGGGCCGGCCGATCAACCGTGCCCGTGCACTCAGAAGGGCCCGGCCTCTGCCGTCCTTATTTTTTCCATTCTTCCGTCTTCCGCAAAACTCAAACGGATGCGCCAGCGGGAATCGAACCCACGACCGCAGCCCCTAGAAAAGGCTGAAGCCACGTACCTTACAAAACCAAGAAGAAAGCCCGGTGAGAGAAACCACAAAGAAAGGAAAAAGAAGAAAGAAGACACAACAAGGGAGAACTCTCACAGGAGAAATTAAGAGCCAGTAAGAGAGGGACTATTGTTTTCTTCAAGGATCTTTTGTCGGCACTCGTGGAGGAGAGATTCCTTTGTTCACCTGCCACACCAACAACCTACGACAAGGATTCAAGCCGAAGTCTTATGACCACAACTTACCGAGACGTGGTGAATCAACTTATACAACACTTCAACTCACTTTCGCTCGACGCTACCGCTTCCATGGCTAGCAGCACTTCCTCCCTATGGGGTATGCAGATTCTTCATCGACCAAATCAAAGAGAAGGATCGATTCGACGGCCAACACTATCCGGTGTGGCGCGTGCGAATGAAATCCATTTTGATAGGTCGAGGCGTCTGGAAGGTCGTGGACGGCACCTACCCTAAGCCGACCTCCACTTCCATCCCTCCACCTTCCGCTGCGGATATAGGGAAATGGGAGTACCTCAACGGGATAGCTATGGCACTCCTGATCAGCGGACTCGACTCAAGCCTGGTGCCCAGCGTGGAGTTCCTCACGGAGGCTTCTGCCATATGGGACCAGCTATCAAACACGTACAACGTTAACAATGTTCTAACCTTATGGTATGAATTCAACGCCCTCAAGATGAAGGAGTCGAGATCGGTGGCGGCTCACACATCTAAGTTCCGGCGATTGCGAGGCGGTAGCCTCTCGGCTCAACGATGACCGAGGTGGCCGCACTCAACTCTAATGAGTTTCCAGTTCTTACCAACATTTCACTCCTGACTTTGATCGATGGCGACCAGCACCACCGCTCAACCTCCTCTCCGATGGAGGACATTATTGGTGCTCAGACGGCGAGGGCAGGCCGCCTAGTTTCTGCAGGAGGGTCCAAGCCTAATGCAGATAGGGCGCTTTCCACCCGTTTCAAGCCCGGGAGGAATTCGAAGGGCAAGGCGAACTTCACCCCTAAAGGTGACTCAACCTCTGCCCCTCCTCACCGAGTTGGGAACTGCTATTGGTGCGGAACTGCCGGCCATTGGGCACGAGAGTGCCGCCAGAGAGAGGCCGGAGAGAAGACTTAGCTCCGGAGGAGCGATTTGACTTGTGACAGGGCCAGGCGGTTGAGGAACGCCAACACAGCGAAGGCAAGGACCGTGAAGATACTTGCGGTTTGCCTCAACACCCAGGTGCATTAGGATGCGGGGTGGTACCTGAACAGTGGAGCCATCGCCCACATATGCAACGATCATACTCTATTCACCAAGTGGACACTCGTGACCAAGGAGAGAGTGTTACTTGGTGATGAGAGCGAACCAGCCGCCAATCATGGGACAAAGCACTTGCGAACTTCCTCACGAAGGATGGTTGGCCACCTTGGAGCCTGCTCCCGTCCATAAATAGGCGAGGCGGTGTCTATGACTCACCGGAAGGAAGGCGATCTCGAGATGCTTGATTCAAGGGAGTCATGTCGCTTTTCGGACAACAAATCGACTTGGGCCTCTTCACGGTAGTGCCTCAAGGCGGCTCAGGCTCTCATTCACCGGGAGTGGACCCGCCGCCACCCTCGTAGCCTGGCATCCCTGACTGCCGGAGAGAAGACTTAGCTCAGGAGGGCGCGCCCGCAGGCGTCACTCCATGGAAGATAGTCTCCACCGCTGGTCAGGTTACGTCCAGCTTAAGAGGGAGTCATAGCTTAGGTTATGTTACCCTTAAGAGGGAGTGTTAAGTTTAGTAAGAGTTACATAACCCTAGCCAATAGTCAGGCGAGTTAGGCTAACCCAGCTCGTTAAGCGAACAGTCGCAGCCCTACGAAGGGGTGCCCGGGTCCCCTATAAAAGGGCCCCTAACCTATGAATTTTCTGATCTTTTCTAATTCATGCTTCCGCTATTTTCTATACATTAGGAAAGTTTACAGATTAGCCAGCTAGAAAGGGCTAGAAAGGGCCTTCCAATAGGTGGCTATTGCGAACCAAGTAGCAGTATGAGGGAGCCCACAGGTCCTTACACCAGTGGCCCATTGCGAGCCGGACAAGAAAATTATAACATATATAATTAAGTGGGGATGGGTCACATCCCATCTCGTTACTCCCGAACCAAATTTAAGAACCCTCATTAAGGGAGTTCTTATGCACTTCTGGCAAAGATGTCACTCCTCCGAGCAATGTTATAAAGTCTGAAGGTCGTTATGACCCATTGCAAGCCGAACAAGAAATGTGATATAATTGGGTGGGAATGGGTGACATGTCATCCCGGGTATCGAATTCAATGGTTCGGAGCAGAGAACCTTTAACCACGGAGTTCTTATGAACTCATGGCGAGGATGTCACTCCTTCTTAACTAGGGAGTTCTTATGAACTCATGGCGAGGATGTCACTCCTTCTTAACTAGGGAGTTCTTATGAACTCATGTCGAGGATGCCACGCCTTCGAGCAATGTTAGGAAGCTTGAAGGTCTTTACTACAGGGGCCCATTGCGAGCCGCACAAGAAATATCATATATAAGTGGGTGGGATGGGTGACATTTCATCCCCGTAGTATTGAACCCGAGAACCCTTAACTAGGGAGTTCTTATGAACTCATGCCGAAAAATGAATCTCCTAGCCTGAAGTCTCAAGGAGCTGGCTAACAGACTAAAGATGCTTAGCCATATCAGGATCGTAAAGGATGTTATGCAAAAGCAAAGAGGTATTGTCCTTCAAATGAAAACAACAAGTACCAAAACCGTGTATAGAAAGTCTTATCTGTTGGTGCTCATCACCGAGCAAAACCTTCCCAGATGCTGTAGAAGCTTAAAGATTTCTCATCAGTTGCTTGTTGTGGCAGATGTGGGAAGTCGTCCCCCGAGTCAAGGTACCAAGAATCGGAGTCGTATCCCGTTGCTGCCAAGCAGACCACTCCTTCGAGCAATGTTAGGAAGCCTGAACGTTTTACTACAGGGGCCCATTGCGAGCCACATAAGAAATATCATATATAATTGGGTGGGATGGGTGATATCTCATCCCCGTAGTATCAAATGTGAGAACCCTTAATCAGGGAGTTCTTATGAACTCATGGCCAAGATGTCACTCCTCTGAGAGAGTTCTTATGAACTCATGGCGAGGATGAACTCATGGCCAGGATGTTACCCCTATGAGAGGGTTCTTATAGACTCATCATGGTGAATCCTCCATGAGGATTCTTATGAACTTATGGGGATGATGTTATTCCTCGGGGTGGGTTCTTATGAAGTCATGCGAGGATGTCACTCCTCTAGGAGGACGACCATGTTTAAAGTCATGTCATAAATTAAGACTAAAGATGAAAACGTAGCTAGGTAATCTATATGTCATGGGTAGCTAGGTATCTATATGTCATGGATAATGTGAATCGTGTGGAATTATTATCAATGAATATCAAAATAAACTATTGCGTATGATATACCTAGAACATTGTATATAAAACAGACTCTATTGAGGGGAAAATGATGGGAAGAGCCCATCCAGTGAAGGACAACAAATTGGTGACAGTAAAAAAGAGCAGCTAACCTCCCTACTGAAAGTCACCAACTTGTGCCAATAATGTGCAAGAAGAGTAAATGGCATGCATATTGTAGAGGAAGAGAGGATGCATCACGTGGTGTCGTTGTCATGTGAAGAATTGCTACTGCGAGTGCCCGTTGGAGGGCAATGGATACACGATGTCGGAAGAAAGCATAAGAAAGGGACAATGGATACGTGTTGTCGAAAGAATGCTATGAAATAAGGGAAAGCCTTGCGGCCCCTGTACCATGCCTGCAAGCATGGTTAGCTTTGGCACCATGCCTGCAAGCATGGTAAGCTTTGGCCCAAGACTGATAAATTAGTTAAAGTCCTTTGCTATCGCCCCATACGTTTCCAAGGCTAGGGGAATGAAGAGATGGCCCGTTGCATCCCATTGTACTTCTGGACCTTGCGAGCCCCGCTCGAGTTGCTGGCCCATTGCATCCCATTGTACTTCTAGACCTTGCGAGCCGCTGCTCCAATTGCCAGCCCGTTGCATCCCATTCTACTTCTGGACAATTGGAGCAGCCCGTTGCATCCCATTCTACCTCTGGACCTTGCGAGCCGCCGCTCCAGTTGCTGCCCAACCTGACCCCATTGAAGTGACGTCATGTTGGGCAGCAACTGAAGTGACGTCATGTGACGTCATTGTAATGACCCCATTGAAGTGACGTCATGTGTAGGATCAGTTACAATGACATCTGGCGGCATCAGACCTGATCGCCATGGACGAGATACAAGTCAGGCCTGAGTATGTGACCGCTGTATTAGAACATTGTATTGATTGTAGTACGATGTACTATGCATGACGGAGAATAGATAATGGATTAAGACAAACTTATGTGTAGGTGCAGATAAGAAAGAGTGTGTATATGCATATGTATATAAACTAGGCCTGATTTACAATAAATATGCGGATGCATGACTTAAAATAGATTATCGGTTCATATAAGTTTGTATATAGTTGAAGGTAAGAAAGACTATGTATACACATATGTTTATAAACTTGATACGATTTAGAATGAATAGTCAATAAAAAAAAATTGTATGTGCCTGAAGACAAGAACAATAATATGCATGCATTAAATATAGAATATTATTATAAAATGATTTAAATTATTTTATATTCATAATAAATATGAAAAATTTCTTATAAGGTGACAGTGGTTGTTACATCGCGAGAGTACTAGCCATGGTGGTTAATAGGCAGGACAGCCGATAAAATTACATCCGAGAAAATTTAATCTCCAGAATCACTTGGACAATAGCGTAAGAATCGATGGCATTTCCATCCATTATTTTCTCGGATGCCAGTCTTCCCGGTCGACGGTTAACATCAGATTATGCCTTGAAGGATAGGGTTCTGCGTCCTCCACCTTAATGATCCTCTGAAGACACGTTCACAGCAACGTGAATGTCAAATACTTAGTGTGTTACCCTCTTGAATTTGCTTGAGTCGGCGTGCTGGTGCATGCCGCGTGATGGGTTGCTTTGCGAAGATGATGAACAAGGACCTTGTTAGACAGCTTCAAAAATCATGACTCCCTTGGTGATGTCGGTTTTGTGGTGTGCAAACTCCCTGGACTTCTCATAAGCTTTAGGCCAAGGTTGCTTCCTTTCTTTGTCCTTGTGAGCCCCACCCCATGCACTTTTGTATGTGGACGGATTGATGTCAAACTGGTCAGGCCTTCCTCCGCCTGGTGCAGGTGCAGGTGCAGGTGCGGAGGCAGGTGGAGAGGCCGGCTTTGAGGATGCACAGGAGGTTTCAGGCTTGGAGGAGGCCGGAGGAGAGGCTGGCTTTGAGGATGCACATGAGGTTTCAGGCTTGGAGGAGGCCGGAGGAGAGGCTGGCTTTGAGGATGCACAGGAGGTTTCAGGCTTGGAGGAGGCCGGAGGAGAGGCTGGCTTTGAGGAGGCACACGAGGTTTCAGGCTTGGAGGAGGCCGGAGGAGAGGCTGGCTTCGAGGAGGCACACGATGAATCAGGCTTGGAGGTTGGAGGAGAGGCAGGTTTGGAGCAGGCAGGAGGAGACGCCGGTTTTGAGGATGCACAGGATGAATCAGGCTTGGAGGAAGGGGGAGGAGAGGCAGTCTTGGAGCAGGCAGGAGGAGATGCTGGCTTCGATGAGGCACAGGACGAGGCAGGAGGAGAATTAGGGTTTGATGAAGCGCAGGGAGAGTCAGGTTTCTTGGATGCGCATGCGGGAGGGGAGGCAGGCTTGGAGGATGCGCAGGGAGGAGATGCAGGCTTAGGAGAGGTTGTTACCGCCTTGGACTGCAGGACACTGTCAGGCTTGGGGTTAGGGTCTCCCAGGGCCTCCGGATGGCCAAACACATGCGGGGTGAGCTCCTTGACGCCGGGCTCCGGCACGGAGCGGGTGGTGAACTTGCAGGCCGTGGTGTAGGGCTTCTCGCCCACATGCGTACTCAGGCCCAGCGGCTTGGTGTACGACTTCTCCTTCTCCGGCTTGGTGGTTTCCTTGAGGATGGGCGCCGCGTAGGTCCTGGTGTCGGTGGGCTTGGCCGGCTTCCGGGCCGCCTGCAGCGCGTAGTCCGTCTTGGTGGTGTGGTCGATGGCGTGCACAGGCCACTGGTAGGGCGTGTAGTCGTAGGGGTTGATGGGAGGCCTGCCCTCGTCGAAGGGCGGAGGCTTCCCGGAGTGAGCTGGTGGAGGCGGGTGCAGCGCCAGGGTCACGTCCGTGGATTTGCGCCCCCACCATAGCTGGTCCCAATGCGGATCAAAGTTGGGGTTGTCCGTCCACATGGACTTCCTGCGCGCCCCCTGCGGCTTCCTCCCCCTCGACGCCATCCCCTCCTCCCCTGCAAATCACCACCACACCAATTTTCCAGCAGCACGGAGATGGCGCCGCACACCCAGTGCTGTGCACTGTATCCCGACTCCAGGACCGGGACGGGAGTTGAGGTGAAACGGCAGGTCCAGCTGGACGTCCCTTTGATGATCTCCCACCTCTCCTGCTGCCACGTGGCGTCCAGGTAGCCACCTCGTCCTACCATGGCCGGCCGGTCATCATACATACAATGTACGTATGTATCAACACACATATGTATATCCTTACCCACATCGTCGCACAGGAGGCCCCTTTCTACAAGCTGTAACGTGCCTAGGGTTTCTGAGCCTCTCTCTCCTTATTGCCCCACCAGGTAGGGTTTTGAGTGGAGTACTTCTGGGCTCGGGCCTACTCCGAGGTGTTCTTCTGTGAAAGCCCAGAGAGACACACCGTGTCTGCTGTCGCAGCTCATAGCTTCCAAGCGCGGAGCTGCGCCAGAGCGGGACTCTCTCGGGGCCTTGTAGCGGCCTTTCCCGGTTCTCGTTGTGTTTCTTCGTTGCCCCGATGATGAGTGCAATTTCGAAAAGTAGTGGTCTTAGCTCGGGATGCTGAGAAGTACAGCGCATGAGGGGCTTAATGATGCACGCCTCTTCCTTCTTGTTGATTGCCCTGTGTATGATTGTTTCAGGGTTGCTTGTATCTGCGATTCCGTCAGCGTGGTGTGAAATATCTTGACCTATTGTAGTTAGACGTTGTGTGTGTGTGCGTGGACAAACCTGGAAGGCAGGTTCGGTGATACTGTTTGAGATCATTTCACTCTGCCCCTCACAGGTGGAAGGCTTAACTCTTCTTCTGCGTTGGGTTTGCTTTCTTCTCTGTTCGGGATAAGTGGGATTTGCCCTAATTGGACCAGGCCAGTGTGAGTTTTTGGTGTCTTTTGACACGCAGAGCGCAGGGAAGGTTTCTTGACCTCTTCTGGCAATGGTCTCGATTCGTTTGTGCGGTTACTTCGACACTTCCTCTCGTGGAAGTTTTGTCTGTTTTTGACCTATTCTCTTGAAGCTCGATCCGTTTGTGATCTTGGTGATTTGGAGTGCTTATTTCCAGCTAGCAAGGCTTCAGGGTCCTTTGGGTTGCTTCTTATATGCCCGCTCAATTGCCTTTTTTTTTGTGAGCGTAGTGGTATGGCCAGTGGGTCAGAAGGCTTGTCATGTTACGCTCTGGCTCGACACTCCCCAGGATTAACGAAAGATTTCAGCCTTGTCTGAACTACCATGAAAGACGAACACTAACCTTTAGTGAATGAGGGAGGCAGCCAGTAGCGTATGGATGACATTCTTTACCATGGTCTTGAGTTGTGAGGTGGAACGCGTTGCTACTCCCTATGATATAACAATCTCAGCAGGTTCTGATTCTGCATGAAGTACAACATTCTCGAACGGATATGAGGGAGCTCTGAAGAGGTTTTTTGTTTCTGCGTATGCTGTTTCGTATGGTCTGCGGCATCTATCTGTCTTCTGTCTGTTTGCTCTCTAGTTTTCTTCGGGGACCGGAAGTGTTTGTACATCCACACGCACCATGGCGGGCAGAAGCACTTTTCTCACGTGTAGGATTTGCACCTCCTGGTTTTCGTGCTTTCGTTGGTTTCTTCGGGTGTTTCTCTTCTCCTTCGTGCATTTCCTTGGTTTCGTCCGGTTTTCCTTGGTTTTCTCGGGTTTTCCTTGGTTTCGGGGGCACGCCTCATCCCCACCTCATTTGTGTAGACGAAGTATATTATAGTCCTCGCGGACTGGAAAATATCATTCAAGACTGGGTACTTAGAGTGTGGTCATGTGTGTGCAGATCGAGGTTGATAATCAGAATCCCCTGTTCAAGCGTCTCGCAGGAGGATCAGGGTCAGAATGGGGTATCTGTGGGAAGTTTACCTTCCACTTCATTTCGTATCACGGTAAACACAAAGTCTTTTCGCATATAAGGAAAATAAGGGATTGGTCGGCAAAGTCGTGCGGATTATGCTCTGAATCAAGGTGTATCCTGGGAGAGCGAATGGCAGCTCAAATGTCCTATGGTAGATTTAATATGCATGTGTTCTGTTCATCCGTCCGCGGGCGGAGGCTGTCGTTCCCGCGGGATCGAACATGTATAAAACGCTCTCCGTCTTTGCACACTGCTGACCGGTGCTCGGTGAGGTTTGCGAGAACATAGCGATTTCGAGCGGCCACTCTCCGCACAGGGTGCGGTGAAGCGAATGGAGCGCGGCTATTGCATCTCTACATAGGACAGTTTGATGGTGATGTGGATGTGCACAATATTTTATTTGTATGAACTGAAGTAGAAATAGTATCCGTGATAATTACTATTTCAATTCCCCGCACCGGAAATTTTATGGAGGCGTCGTAACCATGAAAACTACTATGCCGAAACCATGAAAACTACTCTGAGTCTTATCATGTGTCATCTTGACTTCGAGTCTTAGAATGTGTCATCTTAGAATGTGTCGTATGACAATAGTCTGAGTGTTTGAGTTTAGTATTTGATTGGTATTAATTGATCTAATTATTATCTATAACTGAATAATTTTAATTAAGTACTTATATTAATTAAGAATTAATTAGTGTTAATTAAAGATTGTTAGCAATAGCTACGTTGATAAACACAAGTAATATGCTTCAGTGTATCCTTGCCTAAAATTCTTCTTCTTGCATATTATAGTGTATTCTTAGGATATTTCTAGCATATGCTAATGCCAATAGGATATCTTAGGAATATGCCAATGCCGAGAGCTAGCTTTCACATAGGACAAGCTCAGATCATAGGTCATCGTCTAAATATTCAATAAAAGGTTTTTTGTGAAGAGGCTAAAGCTATGACTCCGAAAGTGACGTGTGAAGAATTTGCATATTGTTTGTCTTGGAGAGAGTGTGTTTATGCTACGACGTGCGAGCTACTCTCTCCTATTGTTATTGGTTTGCACCTATATTTGAATATTAGATTTGTTTTGCTTACCTATATGTTGAGGAAGTGCTCATATAAATGCAGGTGCTTACTTCATGCGCTTGGAGAGAGTGTGTTTATGCCACAATGTGTGAGCTACTCTCTCCTATTGTTATTGGTTTGCACCTATATTTGCATATTAGATTTGTTTTGCTTACCTATATGTTGAGGAAGTGCTCATATAAATGCAAATGCTTACCTCGTGCGATAAGTGCCAAACTATTGTATCAATATATACCACTTGTAAATCGATATAAAAGAACCCCATTTGGGACCTGGATCATTGCCAGGGCACTCAAGGGCGAGGTTGCCAAGGGGACTGGGTTATCTACCAGTAGCAGAAAACATCTTGAGATTCACGAATTTGTAGTTGTATATACCTTGGTGGTTGATGCCCCTTGCCATACTGCGTTGTCTAGAACATGTTGAGATTCACGCATCTCTAGTTGTGTATGCCCTATTGGCTGATACCCACCAATTAGATCTTCACTGAGTGATATGAAATTAAACCCCTCATCTTATACCCACCAATCAGAACACCGGATGATGTGTAGTTAAACCCGACTCATCTTATATCCACGAATCAGAACACCTTAGGTGATATTAAGTAAAACCTACCTCATCTTATACCCACCAATCAAAATACTTCATGTGCTATCAAGTGAAACTCACCTCATCTTATACCCACCAATCAGAACACCTTATGTGTTATCAAGTGAAACCCACCTCATCTTATACCCACCAATCAGAACAGTTCATGTGCTATCAAGTGAAACCCACCTCATCTTATATCCACCAATCAGAACATCAGGTGAGTTCGGTTTTGGGTCCACTACAGGCTGGCTTTGAGACTGAGCAAATAATTACTGTCTATCTCAAACCAAGTATAGACTAGGCTGTTCCCAATGAATGAACAACATAATGTCTGGAATAATGAATGAACAACATAGTGGAGCAAATAATTACTGTCTATCTCAAACCAAGTATAGACTAGGCTGTTCGCAATGAATGAACAACATAATATCTAGAACAATGAATGAACAACATAGTGTTTAGAAATGAATGAACAACATAATATCTAGAACAATGAATGAACAACATAGTGTTTAGAACTCTGTGTATCTGACTTGAAACTTCATTCCTTCATTCCTTCAAGATGCATGAGGGAGATTATGTTAAGCATTGTCTTCTAGGGATAAATATAATAATCGGTGAGTTAGGGCTATGGGTCCAAAGATTGATGGAGAGAATATCTTTGTCTTTTTCTCCATTTATGCGTTATTCGTATTGAAGGATTGAACACCTTATATAATAAAGTATTGGTAGAAGTACTCAATTTGAATGCGAACTTCAATCATCAAATAAAGTGTGATCATGGACTTCCTATATAATAACAATTGGTAGAAGTAATCAATTTGAACAAGGAGAACTACAATCATCCAATAAAGTGTGACCATGGACTCGTGATATAATAAGCTATTGGTAGAGATAATTACTTTGACAGACAAATTCAATAATTTAATAAAATGTGATCAAGTAGTGAATGCTCTATGCAAGCCTTGGAAGAAGAGAACCTGGGAATGTAATGTGAACCTGGGAATGTAATGTTTACAGTAACAATGTTGGTGGAACTTCACATGATATTGGTGGGAATGTTCACAGTAACAATGGTGGAACTTCACATGATGTTGGTTAGGGCTATGGGTTGAAAGATTGATGGAGAGAATATCTTCGTCTTTTTCTTCATTTATGTGTTATTCGTATTGAAGGATTGAACACCTTATATAATAAAGTATTGGTAGAAGTACTCAATTTGGTTCAATCATCAAATAAAGTGTGATCATGGACTTCTTATATAATAAACTATTGGTAGAAGTAATCAATTTGAACAAGGAGAACTACAATCATCCAATAAAGAGTGACCATGGACTCGTGATATTATAAGCTATTTGTAGAAGTAATTACTTTGACGAAAAAAGTCAATAATTTAATAAAATATGATCAAGTAGTGACTGCTATATGCAAGCCTTGGAAGAAGAGAACCTGGGAATGTAATGTTTACAGTAACAATGTTGGTGGAACTTCACATGATATTGGTGAAAATATACCGTTCACAGTAACAATGTTGGTGGAACTTCACATGATGTTGGTAAGGCTTATCATCGAGACTTAAGATTCTTAGGTTATTTTTGCAATAAGTAATGACAGAAGGTCAAAGTTCTCGAGGCAAAGATTAGCAAAATTGTAACACTCATGTAATGTGTTCGCTCTAGCATTGGAAGATTCTGGTTTTAACTTCAAAGCTAACTTTATGAGGGAGGATGTTGTAAGTAACTACTATGTTAGGTTTAAGGCTCAGATCAATAGTGCCAGTCTAATGTGTTCGCTCTAGCATTGGAAGATTCTGGTTTTAACTTCAAAGCTAACTTTATGAGGGAGGATGTTGTAAGTAACTACTATGTTAGGTTTAAGGCTCAGATCAATAGTGCTAGTCTAAAGACGATTTTTATATAGGAGGTTGCAAACTATGTGACCTATACCCCTATATATACTATTCTAGAGAGAATCTTAATATAGAAGACTACAAACCTATACTCTTATATAAAGCTCCTGAGTTGAATCATGAAAAATCTTGATTACATATTTCGGGCCGTAACCTTCAGTGAGTATTCCGTGTTGTGTTAATGTGTCTTACTATGATATATATTGTATTTTTAACACCATATAGTTTTTAAAATCCCTAAGCTCGTATTATTATTTCTTCTCGGGCCTTTTTTTCATAAAAGGGTTTTAATTGAAGGTTTCATTGCATTCCTCATTAAGTTGTAGATAGCCATATGTAGCAAAGATATCGGAAGAAGATATGGAAGTGACAGAGGGTTACAACTGTCTTCATATTTCTTGGACTCCGATTCCTGGGGTTAGGGTTACGCACTTGCGTTTAACTTGCCAGAGATATGGAGAGGAGGAAGTTGTGTTCTTTGAATCATCAGATACTAGTATAACAAGGTACTTCACTTGCAATTATATGATATATTTTTAGTTATATGCACTCTTCACCTTGCTAATAATTATGTGCTTTGTTAGAGCTACTTATACGGATATTGCAATTGGCAAGGAGCATCATTTCACATTGACTGTAGTGGGTGAAGAGTTTGAAAAGAAGATCTCCAAAACATGGCCGGCATCAGACCTAGCTTTAAAGGATCCTATCTCACATGAGTCTGATAGAGAAGAGCTTAATTTGAAAGTTCTTCATCTCTTTCAATGTACTGCTGTACGAACATCCCACCCATTACTTCCTGCAATTTCCAATTATATTGCAAAGAGATCGTCTATCTCTCCTCTTCATGCAGGTACTTTGGTATTTTCAGGTGCGTTTCATGTCTAGCTAGCAACATCCGTGTCCTTATTTTCACCCGTGAAGTACTCAATCATTTTCTAAACAAGCTCATTGTACTCAATCATTTTCTAAACAAGCTCATTTTTTAGGGAACGATGGGACAATTGTACTTGTAGGAGTATGTGATTCAATTAACATGATAGCAAGTAAGGAGACTTTAGGAGTATTTTTCAAGTTTGGCTATGAGGGTGTCCCTTCAGAGTATGGTTATTGACTTTGGTGAATGAAAAGTTCTCCAGCAGATCTTATTCATATGAGGATAAGTCTTCATAGTCATGACACCCTAAGCCGATACTATCGCAAGCATTACATGGTGCCACAATATTTTTATTATATTAATGAACTTGGAAAGAATCTCGGGGAGATGTGAAAAGTGGGGGATTAGGAGGCTTCATTATAAAAAAGAGATGGAAAAAACCCATCCACCCCAAAAACAAAGACGAAAAACCCAATGAAAGCCACCATGCCAAGAACTAGCCCCCAAGTGAGAGAACAGATCCCATTAAATCATGATTCTTCCCAATTTCTATATCTCGCATTGGGTCTCTACTCTACATATGTGTAGAGACCCCGTGAAGCGGATAGAGCTCGCGGCCATGGCATCGCAACATATTAGCACACCTCGTTACATAATCCATTGTGGGTACACCCTACGTCCCAAGCACGCGCAATTCTCTGTCCGTGTGAAAATATATCAGCGTGCGATACAGTCCTGTTCTTTCGTTCTTTCTGCACGCGGGCGCTGCGTTTTGGCTCCTGTGGAAACGTCCAAACCGAAAGCTCGTGCAGGAGATTTCTGACACTGAAAACTTGGCCACGTTACGACCACTGTCAGTAGCGTCGCCTAGGTCATCGTTTCGGGGAAGCGTTTACATACTTTTCTGCAGGACCGTGGAGTTTCCCTCTCTCCCCTCTCTTTCGACCTTCTCACAGCCATCGTCCGGCAGGACATATATTTTACATGGCATAGCCTCTCTTCTAATCGAGCTGCTTGGCTGCAGACCGTCTGTAGCGCCCAGCCCACGAGCAGCGCGACGCTGCCCTTCAATCTCTTCTCCGGAACCTCAGACTTTTAGTTCCCGTGTACTCATTGGCCTCGTGTGTGCAATGCAAACCAACCAAACTCTCATCCAGGGTAGACTGTAATGCATGTGTGTGAACCCAGCTCATCGGATACCCAGTGCCAGGGCCCCCAATCAGAAGGACCGGGTCAGTCCGGTGTGACCGGGCCTGTGTGCACTGCTGCGACTAAAGTCGCCACGCGGAGAAGCGGAACAAGGTTGGTGTTGGTGAAGCATCCTGCAGTCCATGAGATTACGAAATGAAAAGCGAATTTGAGCCGCCTCCCATGCTTTCGGGGCCTGCACCGGTACCCGTGGCGCTCAGTCGACCTCGACCTCTTGTCTGTCCTTGGAGATGCACTGATCACTATTGAAAAACCGATTGTCAGGTCCTGTCTGATCAGTGATGGCCTCAACCACCCGTCGTAAAGTCGGTGGCAAGCAGCTATGCATCACCTAAAGTATGGGTATGGACGTGACGCCTGTCGCCGCTTTATACGACCTCAGAAAACACCAAAGCTGACACTCCTGTCACCGCAACCTCTCTCAGGTTGGGCGCTTGATGACGCCCTGGAAACGGTAAAACGCCCCCAGCCTCCAGCTGGCCGACTGCCGAAGATCTCCGTCCTTTGTGGCGCATGAAACTCACTCCACCATGACCATGCTGGCCCTCTCGCAATGGCTTGCTAACTGGAGCAACTCCAAGCCCAGGAGGCCGCGTGCAGACTGGGAGCGTCCTCATTCTGGCATGCATATGCCCAGGGACGATGGCGGGCCCATTTCCTGCTGCAGCACTGCCGCCTCAAGGCGAGCCTGCAAATCACTTCTCCTTCCAGGGGCGAAGAGATGGGCAGGGATGGTACCAGGGCTGCGCCGTCGACTGTGCGCAACGCTCGCTCTGTTTGCACTTGTCTGCATCTTATCGCCAGCCTGGTATCGTCAGTACCGTGCTCCTCACATCGCAACACATGATTCAGAGCACGAAGCGCTAGCGCTAGCGGAGGAATGTGAGGGCAAACGGGTGTTCATGTATGACCTTCCCCCGCAGCTCAACACGGGTGTCCTGGAGCGCTGCTTCGGGGAGATGGTGACTTGGCTCAATTTCTGCCCCCACGCCGTGAACGAGGGATTCGGGAAGCTGCTGGATTTCCAGTCCGGGGCCCTGCCATCCAATTCCTCTTTGTTCTCCGACTTCTTCACCCGCCGCGTCCCTCCATGGCCAGCTCCTGAGGTCTGGGACGCCAGTTCAATCCGACAGCAGGTACTCGGGGACGCACATGGATATTTCCCCGATGCGGATTCGTGCAAGGAGGAGGTGGAGAGGGGCGGATCCTGGTTCGCCACGGACGCCTACATGCTGGAACAGATCTACCACAGACGCATGTTCCACTACCCTTGTCTCACCGCCAAGCCGGAGCTCGCCTCCGCGTTCTTCCTGCCCTTCTACGCGGGCCTGGACGCCCTGCAGTACCTCTACGGGGAGAAGCGCGGGCGAGGGCACGAGCACGGCCAGGAGCTCATCACGTTTCTGGAAGGGAACGCGGCCATGCGGCCATACTGGGAGCGCAAGGGGGGGCGAGATCACTTCATGGTGGCGGGGAGAACAGGGTGGGATTTCGGGCAAGCCTTGGAGTCCAGGGACGGGTGGGGGACCGGGCTGTTCGCGCAGCCGGCGCTGGAGAACGTCACCTTCCTGGTGCTGGAAGGCCGGGGGTGGCGGCAAGGGTTCGAGCAGGCGGTGCCGTATCCTACCAGCTTCCACCCTCCCCTGGTCAGGAAACGGAAACGGGGAGCAAGCAAGCTTGAGAGCCAAGGCGGGTTCGGGGAGCAGGAGCTCCGGGAATGGATGCGGAAGGTGAAAACCGCCCGGAGAACATCCCTGTTCGCATTCGCCGGGGCTTTGCGCCCCGGGATGGCGAGCAGCATCCGCGGCATCCTCCATCGCCAGTGCCTCGACGCCAACTCCAACAGCAGCAAGCTCAGCTCTGCGTCCGAATCCGAATCCCCGTCGCTGCTGGCGCACAGGCGGTTCGAGCCGGTGTGCGCGGCAGTGGACTGCGGCAGCGTCAAGTGCAGCCACAATTCGCAGCCAGCCATGGACACGTTTGTGCACTCGGAATTTTGCCTCCAGCCGAGGGGAGACACCGCCACCAGGCGATCCACATTCGACTCCATCGTCGCGGGATGCATCCCCGTCTTCTTCCACCCGGACTCCGCTTACACGCAGTACAAATGGCATTTGCCGGAGCAGGCCAGCAGCTACTCGGTGTACATTCCGGAGGAGAGCATTCGACAAGGCACCACGGTGGAGGAGGTTCTGCGACGATTTTCCGAGCTAGAGGTGCAGCAGCTTCGCGCAGCCCTAATACGCTTGCTTCCTCGCGTCATCTACATGGACGTGGTGGACGACTCGTCCAGCACCAGCAGCGGCCGCTGCGCTGCTTCTCACCGCAGTTCTCGTCCTCTGGCCTTGTCCGCTCATCAACGGGCGGTGTACATGGAAGCAGTCCAACTGGAAGACGCCTTTGACGTTAGTGTGAAAGGCATCTTGGCCAATATCGCTTCCTAGCTCCTAAGAGCGCTCCATAGTTTGTATGGAGATTATTTTGTCCTTTTTATTGTACAGGTTGGGGATTTGATCCAGATCACCCTTGGGAAACAAGTAGGTACTGCTAGATGTGGGAATGGCTTAAGGGGCCAACCAGCTCCTGGGGGATGCTCCATGTCCTCATCCTACCTTGCCTCGCACAGTACACTCTGATTTGCATCTTCGAATTTTCTAAGAAAATTACAGGAGTGCAAACGTAAGTTAGATTCACCCCACCTCCCAGCTGCCAGGTACGAAACGCGTCTGCTCCTCAACAACAGAAAGCTGGAAAGCGACACAGCTGGGAGGTGACGAGTGCCCAATTTGGGCAAGCTCAGAGCTCAGGCCTTCAGGAGTTTATCAGCTCCTAAAATTTGTGAAGACTTGGTGATGCGCGCGGCTGTTCTTAGGGACGTTTTGCACCTGCTCGAACTAAATACCATGAACGGTGATGTCTTAACAGGGGTGCGTAACACAAGAGTTTAGCTTGCGCTGTGTCTCCAATGTCACCAAAATGAGGGTCTAACTATCTGTCTCTCTTAACCAGGAAGCGCAATGGCAGAAGTGGCTTTCGTCGCTGATGGTAGACGATGTGACAAGGCTGAATTCATTCAGGGGTTTACGACTTTGGGGCACGACGCTGATCATATGCTGATCGTCCAACAATTTTCGGAAGTCGGGTCGATGCTCTTCTACTGGCACCTGGTCAAGACACCGTGTTGGTGTCTGAACTCAACTGCTCCTTTCCGGATCAGAATGCTGGGAAACGGCAGCACAACTCGACACCGCTGGAGGGCATGTTGGGGAACCGAACACATAACCAGGCATCCGGACGTCAAGGCTGACAACATATGAACAGAATAAAAGCCAAACCTTTAACACGCCCTCTCTGCAGTCTTACAGTCTTGGGCGCTATCTGTGCAGAGTCTGCAGTCTACATATGGAGTTTAGGAAGGAATCTTGGCTAGCATGGCTTTCACACTCACATCAAAGGCGTCTTCCAGTTCAACCGGCCCCATGTACACTGTTCGTGACATGTAGTGCAGCGGCGGGACTGGGTGCTCCTGTTGCTGCTAGAGGCGTCATCCACCACGTCCATGTACATGACGCGAGGAAGCAAGCGCAATAGGGCTGCGCCAAGCTGCTGCACCTCTTCCTCGGAAACTCCTCGCAGAACCCTCCCCAGCGTCGTGCCTTGTCGAATGGCCTTCTCCGGAATGTACACCGAGTAGCGGCTGGCCTCCTCCGGCTAATGCCATCTGTACTGCGTGTAAGCGGATCCGTCCAGGTGGAAAAAGACGGGGATGCATCCGGCGACCATGGAGTCGAATGTGGATCGCCTGGTGGCGGTGTCTCCGCTCCACGGGAGGCAGAACTTCGATCGCAGAAACGTGTCCATAACGGGCTGCGGATTGGTGACGCACTTGACGCTGCCGCAGTCCACTCTTGCGCACACTGGTTCGAACCGTCTGCTCGCCAGCAGCGACGGGAATCCGGATTTGGCTGCGGATCCGCTGCGGTTGCCGATGTCGGAGTTGGAGGGGAGGCACTGGTGATGGAGGATGCCGCGGATGTTGCTCCACAGGCTGGTACGCATGGCCCCGGCAAACGCGAACAGAGAGGTTCTCCGGGCAGTTTCCACCTTCCGCATCCATTCTCGGAGCTCCAGATTCCCGGATTCGTCTTGGCTCTCAGGCTTACTTGCCTCTCTTTTCTTGACGAGAGGCGGGTCTCAATTGAGTCACCATCCTTCATTATGTAATTTTTCGAAGTTTCTCAAAGGCTGCCATTGTACTCATGACATTAGTCCTGAATATAGTCCTTTAACCTTTTCCAGATCTCTCCAGCTAACTTAGCCCTACCAGTCTGCCTCAACATTTTTAATGTTAGGCCACTCTGCATAAGGTACATGGTTGTGTCATTCTTGACTATCCATACTTCAACTGCATCCGATTCAGCATTTTCTGTAGGTCTGGCCTCATCACCGTTTGTGATTTTCTAGAGTCAGCGATTTTGAAGGGCTCCTGTCATTTGCAAATCCAAATATCATAACCGGTTGCTGCGAACCTGTCTTTTTCTTTGAAACCATCTTCAGCCATGCTTGACGTATCTGCCATTGTCTATATATGCAGGCTTACCTATGCCTTCTGATGATGTTTCAGATTGATCTTGGTTGTCATCAGAGAAACTACCAAGAAGGGATGCTGCCATACAGTAGGCTTAGAGGGTCTATGGATTTTCAGGGTCCACAAGTAGTGCAAGAAGGGCACGAGTTAGGAGCATTAAATTTGTTGTTACCGTTGGTTCTGTGAACGCCTTTGTGAGCTGTTCCTCTAAATGCTGGATTCTTCAGCCATTCAAGCTTCACCAACGAAAGCAGTTTGAAGTCCAAGTGCACGACCTACTCCTTCATGTCCTGTATGTCAATACTTATCTTAGCTACGTGTCGATTTATACGTTTGTATCGTTTGTATCGTTTGTCCACGTTGCTGCTAAGTGCTTCAATTCTCTCAACTAACGAATTTACTGTCGTTTGTGGTGCAAGTTGCATTGTGAGGAAGCCTCGAGGGTTTCCGTTGCCGTCAAAGGCTCGTGTAACTCTTACTTTAGGCAGGTTCTTTGGATTTCTAGGTGGGAGAGCAAACACAGGGTTGTGATCGTCGTCTCAACAATTGTATTGAAGGCTTCCTTTAGATCAACAACTTGCATAGGCAGGATCTGATTTATATGGCTCTACTGGTAAATTCTACTATGTAGATTGTCAGCAAGTATAAGCCTATCAGGAACCCTATTCCTAGTTTGTCTATTAGGAATTAGATTAACAGGGCGAGGCTACCACAACTGGCCTCCTTGATTGACCATCTCATATGGCCTGAGTTTGTGTTACTAATATGCAGAAACATTGTATATTTGTTTTCTCTATATGTAACCTGCCAATCAGGTAGTTGTCCTAGTGTATCTTTAGAGGAATTGCTCAAGGATGCAATCCAAAAGGAAGTACACTAGGATTCTTACCTAGATTTGCAAGGTGCTATAGATTTTTCTAGAGAAAAAGCAACACAAACATCATTTCTTAACTATCTTTGTTTTCTTGAAATTAGACTTAATTTCTACAAGAAACAACAAAGAATACATTTTTGTGCACATCTTCTAATGCACAAAATAATGTACATCTTTCTAGATGCAACCCATATAGTATTGTTATGATACAGTGACAAATTATAAGGACTATATAGATCAATTAATCACTTAACAATAGTTACTATTGTTATAGCTGAAAGAGAGTGGGCGCTGGAGCGGGAGCGGGCGCTGGAATGGGAGTGGGAGCAAGCGTGGTGTGCGGGAGGTGGGTGTGCGGGCGCGGGCGCGGAGGTGGCTAGTTCCACAACGGTGGCCGCGCATGCGTGAGGCGGAGCGAGCAGCACGGCAAGAGTGGGCATGGTTGCGGTGCGGGCGGTGTGGGCGCAGTTGCGGTGTGCAGCGAAGCGTGGCGGTGCCAGGGACGAGGAGCGAGCTGGCAGGACTGCCGTCCGGCCTTCCATGGATGGGGGATCCGGAGGCGGGTCCCGGTTGTGGCGGGGCCAGGCTGTACGGGATGGAGGCGGGGCCTGAGTTATGTGGAGGCAGGGTATGCTGTGGAAGACCACATGAACGCTAACTCTGTCCTTCACTGTCGGTTTGAACGTTTTTTTTTGTTTTTCTCATGTTTTGTGTGATGGAGCGCAGAGGAATTGTCCGAGACAAGGCCCTTTATACCCAAAAGTGGTCCTTGGCCCATGGCAATAATACTTTTACAAATAATTAGTCCTTGGACCTCGAATCTGTTTAGGACAGGCCGGAGGGTCCTCGGACCTTGGGATTTTTAGAAATAAAAAGTCCCAAGGTCCACTCATTTTTCATTTGGCAACAATGGTGCAGGGGAGTGGGGAGGTGGCTAGTTCCACAACGGTGGCCGCGAAGGGGTCGTACAGGCCAGGGGGAGTTAACAACCCATAGTGGCAGAGCCAGGGCTGATAGTAAGCTGAGCAAGTCGGAGCGCAACTGGGAGAACACCGCGCCTAGGCATCGGAGGTCTGCGAGATTTCAAGGGGGCGAGCGAGCTGGGGTCGGCGACTCGGCGGACACCCGAGAGGGCGCGCGCATGCGTGGCGGGGTGAGGGTTTTACGGCGCAAGCGAGCAATCGTGGTAGGAGCACCGGTGGAGCGAGGTGGAGGCCAGAGCGTGGAGGGAGGAACGCACTGTGTGGCTGTCCAGTGATGACGAGCAAGGCAACAGGCATGGGAGCAGTAGGCGAGCGGCACCTCCTGGAAGGAGTGAAGGGACCTCGGATAGCGGAAGTGAGGTGGAGGTTTTAAGGGAGAATCTTTCAGATCAGAGGCGTGGTAGAAGAGTGAGGGGAACACCCATGGGCCGCAGGGCTAGGCAGCAACAGCGGAGGCGAGCGCGCTGATTTTAGAGGAGGGCGGCATCATAGGTCAGGGGTTTTCGCTCGGATTAGGGGATAAGGCGTTAGGAAGCCTGCGGAGCTGTAGTTACCGGAATTGGTAGGTGCACTCGTGGTAGGTTAGCCATTTTTTTAGACACTTGGGAAAAGTGAGTTGTTTGTTCCGCAGCTGGATGTACAAGAGACCTTTTCGCGTCTCTCTTGTTAGACAATTTCAGGTGTGAGCTCCCGTGTACTGAATCTACGCGCGAGGCTGATTGGAGACGTCTGATTAATAACGGACCGATTCGGTGTGCTGCCTTCTCGTCACAAGAGGGCCGGGAAGATCCCTGGGTGGTCGAGAACCAAGCTCCGCCTCTGGGGCGATTAACGGTGAGGGGCGCTCTGCGCGTGCCGGAAGGGGAAGATCTCCGCAGGAGGCCGGGGTGAGATCGCGGCTGTGCAAATCGCCTGGGCGCTAACAAGCTGTTTTCTTTCCTCCTTTCCAAAACCGCTGTCTAACCAGATTGTGTCTAATTTCAAGGTGAGGTCTGTGTGGCCTGAGGGGAGGGGTCTGTGTGGCCCCAGGAGCGGGTCTGTGTGGCCTGAGGAGAGGGTCTCGGTGACCTGAGAGAGAGGGATTGGTGAGAACATCTTGCGTGTGCTAGGGTCTGAGGGTCTTGGAAGAAAGAGGGAGAGTGAGTCGTTGTGTAAAGAGGAGTCTAGGAACGCCTTCTTGGGCCCCATGCTCGTGCGCTGGTTGGTATGCTGCTGTGAGGTGGTGGTCGAGAATGCTCCCGCTAAGTTCCGCCACGATGCGTGCTCAGTGCGGAGGCGATGACCGCTCCTGGGTGCGCTTGGGCGTCGGAAGAGAGAGCGCCAGAGAGCAGGATGCCTGAGCGCAAGTGATCGCGAGGCGTCGGCCGAGTGAATGGCCTTCTCTCAGCGTCGGAATGTCGGAAGTAACTGAAGCGCAGGAGGGCGTCCTTTCGCTGGTCTGGGAGCCCTGGCGTTTAGTGGAGAAAAGCATCGTCACCAAGCGCTACCCAGATTTCGGACCCTGGCTGGTGGAGGCAAAGGAGCTGGTGCAGGAATGACACCTGGACATCTTCCAGGCGGTGTAGACCTTCGACAACATGACGTTGGTCCAGGAGTACGCCCGGAAGATGCTGGTGGCAGCCAACAAAACCATCCGCTCCAAGGGCCTGAGAGAAGACCCGAGGAGATGGACCGTGGAGGTCCTGAGGGCGGTCTACAACCGTCCAGCGGAGGAGATCAGGGGCTTAGTTCCGGAGCTCCGTAGGGTGAAAGGGAAGGTGGAGGCGGCAAAGGCAACGCTCTTGAGGCCGGGGACGCAGCGGTCCTCAAACGGGTGGCTAATGTCGGACCTGTTGGACAAACGGGTGAGGGCGGCGGCAAAGATCATCGTTCACTGGAACATGCTCACCAAGGTGGACCACCTTGGTGACAATTTGCTGGTGTTCCTCCACGCCCTGCAAAGAGGAAAGAGAGAGGACTGGGGGAGGATCATCTTCGCCCGGGTTAACTAGGAGGCCAGGAAGTTGCGAAACGAGCGTCGGCCCCCATCGGCGCTGTCCCCGTTTATCGTCCACGTATGGGGCACCTTAACCTCCTGAAGGAAGGAGAGGAGGCGGCGCTTGGAAGGGTTGGCGACCACCCGCACAGGCCAGGAATTCGCCACCAAGCCAGGGTCGGAAGGCAGGATTGGGAGGGGAATCCAGACTCCATTTGACTGGAACGGACCCCCTCGCCGCCCCGGGAAGTATGGGAATAAATTCCCGCTTCCCTCCTTTTGGTCCCTCCATCGGAACACCCCTCACCGGAGGCTACCACGACGGGGAAGGAGTTAGTCGCCCGCCAGATTAGCAACTGCCTGACTCGAGCCTCGCTGACTGTGAGGGAGGCAAAGAAGAGGAAAACGGCCCCCACCACCACCGCCCCAAGGTTCGCTCCGGTGCCTTTGCCCTTGCCAACGGAGTGGCCGGAGGCTGAAGAAGCCGTGAGAAGGGCAGAGCGGGATGCAGCCTAGGGCGCCGGGGGACACTGGCAGCAACCCCACCCCGAGCCCGTCTTGTCGCTGACAAGGAGGGGGACTCAGGCCAGCTCCTGGTCTCCTTCACCGCCTCCGGACCCCAAGCGTCGGCAAGCAGAGAAGGAGATAGCGGCAAAGACAGCCAAGGAGGTGGAAGCTCCAGCCCAGACCGGTCAGGACCTAAGGGAGCGCGGCATATGAGCAGGTTTGGGGAGTAAATGGTGGGGTCAGAGAGAATCAGTGACGGAGTGAGGCGCCGCAGCGTGCGTGGCCATGGTATGCATCCACCAGTGAGTTCTGGGTGTGAATACACCTGAGTGTGACTTAGAGTATGTGCGAATTTGTGTGTGTGAGACCATAACCCTTAAGGGCCGTGCCAGAGGAACCGGGCGTCAAATAGTCGATCGCGACGCGCGCGCGCCGGATGGGTGGGTCCCACCACAGTGGTTGAATGAGCCACTGCGGTGGCCGAGCCTACCACGGCGGTGGCCGAGCCTACCACGGCGGTGGCCGAACTTACCACGGTGGTGGGTTCGGACACGGTAGTTGATTATGGCTGGGTAGGAACTGACTGTAGGAGGACTAGAATCCATAGTTTTGGAACATCTTGACACAAAACCATTCCTTGGGATCAAATCCTAGGACTATAACGACATAGAGGATAAATGTGGCCTCCTTTTGTCTTTAGACGCAAAATCCCATTCCACATATGCATAGGTAAGGAGGGTGGGGCGGCCGGAGTCGGGCGGAAGGTGCAGGGGGCCCCGGTTGCCTAGGGCTCAGGCGGGGGCCAGTGGCCGAGCCTACCACGGCGGTGGCCGAGCCTACCACGGCGGTGGCCGAGGTGGCTGCGTGTGTTCTTGAGGTGGCGGTGAGAGGCATAAGAACGGGCTCGGGAGGCGGCGGGGAGTGGCGGAGGCGGGGAGTGGCGGAGGCGGAGGCCACCGTGTGGCCGCAAGGGGTTTCATTGTCTGTCTGCGGTCGCGTCCTTTATTTTGCGTGATTTTGTTGCCTCTGTGATTTTGTGCGTATGCTTTGTGTTTTCCCGGACGCTGCGTCTTTTGCGGTGGGAATTTATTTTTCCTGGATTTTGTTGGGTTTCTTTTCGACTGTGGACGGCGGACTCCCCCCCCTTAGGAAGGTAATAAACTGTTTTTTTTTGTTTTTCGATAGTGTGGAGTGGGAAATAAGGCGGTAAAGGGGAAATAAGGTTGGGAACAGGTGAAAGGTGGATGGACGACTGAGAGGCATAAGAACGGGCTCCAGACTGAACTTCGGAGTGATGGGTCCGGACTGAACTCCGGAGTAGGCCGTAATAAAAGTAACTTCGAGAAAGGGATGGAGCGCAACTGGCAAGGGGACCACGTGGACGGTGCTGAGAGGAGAACGGGCATGCAACGGACTAGGACCGCAGGGCTGTCAGCGGCCGTTATGGACAGGTAACCACGACCCAGGTACATGCACCAGGAGGCGGCGCCGTAAGGCTAAAGTACACGATGCAAGACTCTGGCAGTTGATTGGGTCCAGAGCTCCTAATCCGGACTCACTCCAGACCGTCGTGTGGTGGTCCTTAATGGACCGGGAGATGGCCGCACCCTCAGCGGACTTCTCGGGTGTCTCCCCAGCGGTGGCCGTGGAGGAGACACGGCGGGTTCTAGTAGCCGTCATGGACGGTATGCTCTGGAGTCTTTGCGGGACAGCAGAGAAGATCCACGAGGTGGAGGCCACCCGAAGGCAGATGGTGGAGCTCCAAGGGCAGGCGGAGGCAGCACAAGCGGCCAAAATGAAAGCAGAGTCCCTCGCTAGGGTCGAGGAGGAGAAGCGCCGGACGGCCGAGTCGGAGGCCAAGTCTGCCAAGCATGACAGGGCTAGGGTGCTCCAGCTATGTGAACAGCTGAAGCACGCCCAAGAGGCGCAAGCGAGGGGGGAGGACCTTTGCCGAAGGAGAGGAGTGGCCTAGGAAGAGGCGGAGGAAGCACGCAGGTAGGTGGAGAAGGCCAAAGGCTTGGCCGAAACAGCCCGACAGGAGCAGAACCAGGCCTGGGAGGCTCAGCTGAAGGGGGCTCGGGAGGCGGAGGCCTCTGCCAAGACGACAGAGACCACTACCGGCGGGACAGAAACCGGTGGAGAGAGGCGGCAGGAGTGGCCACGGCCAACCTGAAGGCGGAGCAGGCAGCCGCGGAGCAAGCACGGGTGATCCGTGAGGGGGAGATGGAGGCCAACACTATGGAGCTAGGGGACCTCCGTGTACAGCTACATGACACGGAAGAACGGTGCCAGGAGTTGGAGGGCCGGAAGGAGACTCTGGAGCTACAGCTTCAAGTGACAGAAGAGCGGAACGAACTTCTCCAAGGGAGGATCGAGGATCACGGCGGGGAGATAGAGCTCGGCTACATTTGGAGGAGTGGAGGAGAGTTGCCCGGGAGGCAGGCGAGGATATCGCCGAGTTGGAGAGGGATTTGGAGGAAGCCAAGTGCCGGGCGGAGTTGTCGGAACGCCTGGAACGAGACATGGTGACCCTCAAGGCAAAGATGGACGGGGGAGAGAGGGCTCTGAGGGAAGAGCAGAACCTGCTGGTCCGCTTGCGGAAAGCAGAAGGAGAATGCCGGTCTATGGCCTGCAAATTAGCTGAGCTGCAGAAGCAGCGAGAGGAGGATCGAGCTAGAGAGCAGCAAAGGCTCCAGGAAGTGGCGGAGGCGGCCTGAGTGGCCTCAAGGGACTCGGACAGATTGCGTCTGGGTGATCTTGCGACGGAGACAGCACAGCAGGCAACCCAACACGCCCAGTTGCCAAAGAGTCTCTGGAGGCGTGAATATCGGGTGCTCCGTGCCCATGTGGAGGAGGCCATCCAGCAGGTCGACTCCGACTTCGCATATTATCATACGGAGCTCCTAAAGGCGGTGGAGGTAGTGCACCACACAGGGCAAATCAAAGGGCCGTCGGAGGAGTCAAAAGGAGCGTGGAGGGACGAGGGCCTGGGGGATAGCACCGCCACAGGAACCCTGGGGGCACTGTTTGGAGACGAGAGCAGCAGCGGAGAAGGGGAGCAACCGGACGAGGGGGATACGGCGGACACCACAAGACAAGAGGTAAGTCTGTCGTACCCAACAACAGAAGAAGGAGAGGGGGTCCCCGAGCAGGTCAGGGAAGGAGAAGTCCAGGGGGTAAAGGATCCAGGACAGGAAGGGGGTCCGGTGGGTGAAGACGGACCCTTGGAGAATGCTTTCCCGGGGCGGATGCCGAGGCCGGACTCGAGGCGGAGGCAGGCGGACCCGGTCCGGACTCGGGAGCGAGGCCGGACTCGGGGCCGGACCCGTCCGGACTCGAGCGAGGCCGACTCAAGGTCCGGACTCGGAGCGAGGCGGACCAAGGTCCGGACTCGGCGAGGCCGGACCCGGTCCGGACTCGGAGGCGAGGCCGGACCGGTCCGGACCGGAGCGAGGCCGGACTCGGGGCCGGACCCGGTCCGGACTCGAGGCGGACCCGAGGATCGCGGATCATCCGATTGGGCGTGCCGCAATTACCAGAGCTGGGGGTTGGGCCGCCAGCGCCAAGAAGGAATCCTGGTCAACCACAACCCCACCGCCGTAGACGTAGGTAGGAAAGATAGGGGAGATAGAAGGTTGCGTGCTAGGGCACAGTGAGCTGGACATCAGCTTAGAATAGGGGTGTAATAAAGGCGCTCCCTCATAACGTAGTATAAGAGGGCGGTGGCCACTCTAGTAAAGCGATCTTCTTTTGGGGTTGATACCGCGTTCTCTTGCAGGCCTTGTGTGTCCCTTGCTGTCTGAGTCTCGAGTCAGGCGGGCAAGACTACTCGGACAGGGATCCAGGGTCACAGTGATGGACCCTAGCAGCGTGGTGGTGTGTGTGTATGCAGTGCGAGCGACCACGGACCCTACTCCTCAAAACGATGAGTCAGGCGTCGGCGGACCGGGAGGCGAGGCCGGACCGGTCCGGACTCGGGGCGTCTGCAGGCGGACGGAGGCGTCTGGTTGAGCAGCTGCGGAGGTTCGTAGCCTACGCAGGCCCACCCGTGATTCTCAACTAGTAATGTGTGTACTGAGTGCAGTAGGAGAGACGGCGCAGGCCCACCCGTGATTCTCAACTAGTAATGTGTGTACTGAGTGCAGTAGGAGAGACGGAGTAGAGGGGAACGTAAGACAGACTAGTAGGAAACAGACGCAAACGAGTCCTTAAACGTTTGGCCAAGCCGGGCCTATCCGGTGGACGCGTAGGAGTAACTAGGAAGTGGAAACGATCGCGTTGGGGTCTCAAATAGACACCCTCCCCAACGACGGGGCGAGAATCAAGCCACGAACGTGCAAAAACGGAACAAATCATTCCCTTGGGAACGGACCCCTTACTGCAACGACACGGGATTGGAGCGCTTTCGGCTGGCCGTCAGTGAAAGTTGGGTCACACCAGCAGTTGGGGGATTTCCTGCCCCCAGCTTATGGTAGTGAGTTGCAGGTGCGGGCGCTAGTTTGGTGGGTTGGCAATGGTTCTGTGGGTTGCAATCCCTCTAGGCAGGGCTCTTTGGCCAGTCTTTTGGGTTTGCCATACGGAGCTCAAACTCCGTATGTCCGGTAAAGGCTGGGGTCGTTTTATCCACGGTCCCCGATACCTCCTCGGCCCTCACACCCTCCGGCTGCTGTTTGCAGGCTCTTTTTGTACCCTACCCAATGGGGCGGGCCATACCTTCTGTGGAAGACCACATGTACACTAACCCTCCCCTGGACTGTTGGTTTGAATGTTCTTTTTTGTTTTTCTTATGTTTTGTGTGATGGAGTGCTTAGGAAATGTCCGAGGCAAGGCCTTTTATAGTAAAAGAGGTCCTTGGCCCATGATAATATTACTTTTTAGTCCTTGGACCTCGAACCTGTGAATGTCAGGCCAGGCTAGAAGGTCCCTGGACCTTGGGATTTTTAGGAATAAAAATTGTCTATATAAGGTGGGGGATCCTTCATTCGTATGATGGCGCGGGGAAGTGGGAGGTGGCTAGTTCCACAAGCGATGGCGAATATGGAGCGTCTGAATCTGAGGCCGGGGGAGATAACAACCTAGTTGCGGGCCGGGGTTGGCAATGGTTACGTGGGTTGCAATCCCTCTAAGCGAGTTGGGCGCAATTGGAAGACCGCACCTTGGTACTGTGACTCTGCGAGATTTCAAGGGGCCAGGCGAGCTGAAGTTCGGCAACCGGGTGGGACTGCAGTGAAGTTAAGTGAAGGAGGCGCATGCGACGATTGAGGAGCTCCAGAATGAAATTTCACGAGCCCAGGAACAAGTGAGAGACGCTGGCACCTCTGGAGAAGTTCAAGAAGCTAGCGGAGAGGTATAAGCGGAAGAGAGATTAGGCTAGAGCATGGATGGAGGAACGCATTGTTTGGCTGTCCAGTGATGAAGGGCGACGCAACATGCGCGGGGCAGTAAACGGGCGGCACCTCCTTGCAGGAGTGAGAGGACCTCGGATAGCGGAAGTGATGTGGAGGTATTAAGGGAGAATCTTTCGGATCAGAGGCGTGGTAGGAGAGCGAGGGGAGCACCCATGGGCCGCAGGGCTAGGCAGCAACAACTGAGACGGGCGCGCTAATTTTAGAAGGGGGCGGCATCATAGGTCAGGGGCTTTCACTTGGATTAGAGGATAAGGTGCTAGGAAGCTTGTGAACCTGTAGATACCCGAATTGGTAGGCGCTCGTGGTAGGTCACCATCTTTGAACCTTTGGAGGTAGGTTAGCCATCTTTAGACCTTGGGAAAGTGAGCTATGATACCGCGGATGTACAAGAGACCCCTTCGCGTCTCTCTCATTAGACAATTTTCAGGTGTGAGCTCCCGTGTGTCGAATTTGTGCACGTGGTTGGTTGGAGGCATCCGATCGATGACGGGCTGATTCGATGTGCTGTCCTCTCGTCACAAGAGGGCCAGGGAGATCCCTGGATGGTCGAGAGCTGAGTGACCAAGCTCCGCGTCTGGGGTGGCTAGTGGTGAAGGGTGCTCAACGCATGCCAGGAGAGGGAAATTCCCGTAGGGTACCGGGGTAAGATCGCGGGTGTGCGAATCGCCTGTGGAACCGACCAACTGTTTTTCTCTTTCCCCAACCTGCTGTCTAACCAGATTGTGTCTAATCCCAAGGAGGGGTCTGTGTGGCCCAAGTGAGGCCTGTGTGGCCCAAGGAGGGGTCTGTGGCCCAAGTGAGGCCTGTGTGGCCCAAGGAGGGGTCTGTGTAGCCCAAGTGAGTCTGTGTGGCCCGTGGTGAGGTTTGTGTGGCCTGAGAAAGAGGAAGAGAGGGGGTATCCATGTGTGGTGGAAGGTTCTTGGAAGAAGGGGGTGAGCGTGCCGCTGTAGGGGAAGGGGGAAATGCGTGTGCGTTTTGAGAAAACGCGGAATGATAGAAAGGGCGAAGCGAGAGGTGAGGTCAGTGAGGGTCGGCGCCGGAGCGAGACATCGCAGTATTCGGGGTCGTGGTGCCTAATTCCCGGAAAGTTCTAAGCACGGACTTCCCTGTGAGAGAATTAGAATAGGTGTGAGTCTAGGTGTGTGTGTGTGTAAGGCCATAACTCTCAGAGACCCCGTCAGTGAGCCGGTGACAACCAGAGCCCGCATGACACAAGACGCTGCCGCCCGTGGTGGGAGCTCGCTACAGTGGTTGAATCAACCACTGCGGTGGCTGAGTCCTCCACGGTGGCTGGTTCTGGTAGGGTAAGGATTGGTTGCGGTAGGGCTAGGACCCATAGTTTAGAACATCTTGATACAAAACCATTCCCTTGGGATCGAATCCTAGGACTATAACGACATAGAGGGTAATGTGGCCTCTTTGGGCCTTTGGGACGCAAAAACCTCATTCCACACCTTCTGTGACTGTCAAGGTCCTTGACAGTGCTCAACTCCGCTGCGGTGTCAAGAGGGCGGCTAGACTACTTGGGCTACCCAAGTGCACCTTACAACCTCCTCCAATTCCGCAATGCAGGCCCCGGTGTCCACTATCGTCTTTCTTCCTTTCTTCCACTTTTCGGTGCCTCTTTCTTCCTTGAAATGGCTGCGGGGTCAGCTGGATCACATCCTAGGGATGTTTGAAACCCGCTTTCCATGCCCGCACATCTTCCGCAAGCTTCCCCGACAGCTTCATGATGATGCCCGTTTGGCATTCCGTCTTCTCTTGGATCGCCTTGCGCTTGATCCCCAGGACGAGTTAGCTTGGTGCCTTTTCTTGCTTCTTTCCCGGTGGTGTCTTCGGTTTACTAATGGTGGGGCTTCCAGGCATCGAAAAGTTGCCAATCGTCTTCGGCGCTTTCGAGCTGGTGACTAGGCATCCCTTTAAGAGGAGGCTCAGCGTGCTGCCAAGGATCGGGTGGAATCCGCACAACAGTTGGAACAGGTCCCGGGTAATGCAACAAACCTACGTCGTTGCAAGTTGCTTGGCCTTGCGGGTGAATATGCCGGCGCTGCCAGGGGCTCTTCGACCCCTTTCCCTGGCCCTCGCTTCTAAAGAGACCATTGCCGCCCTCAGTGCCCTCCATCCAGCACCCAAGAATGCTATCCCCACAAACATATCCGACTATGTCCCGGAGGATTCGTTTTCCTTGGATCGAGCAGCTTTTGCTTTGGCACTCTCTACGACCCCACGTCTTTTATCTGCCGGGTTGTTAGGAATGGTGTTCGAACACCTTAGGGACCTTTTTCTCCCCGAAGATTCATCTAGTGGCTTCCCATAGCTTTTTTCTCTGGCCGCCGCGGTGCCTCGGGGAGAGACGCCTTACAGAATTTCCCTTGTTCTTGTAGCTAGCAGGCTTGTCGCTATGGACAAGCGCCTGCCCCAGGCTCGGGCGTGCGTCCACTCGCGGTTGGGGAAGCCTTCATGCGGGTTCTCAACCGCATTATTGCCCTTCAGTGCCGCTCCCTTCTCTAGCAGCACCTCAACCCCTTTCAATTTGGCATTACTACTCTAGGGGGTTGCGAGTCTGTGGTGCTTGGAGTGACGGCATCGCGGAGTGGGTGGTCTTACAAGTGGATATCGAGAACGCCTTCAATACCATTTCCAGAGCATCATCTTTGAAGAGCTTAGGGATGCTGGTGGCGTCCTAGGGAGCCTTCTACCTTTTGCCCAGTGCTTCTACGGGAGGTCTTGCAACCTCTACTACCAGCACAAGAACGTCTCTTCAGGATTTGCCGTCTTTGTCTTGGAATCGGCTACAGGTATCAGGCAAGGCGACCCCCTGGGTGGTGCTCTCTTCGTCATTGCTCACTATAGGGCCCTATCCAGGTCTGCCTTCTCAGCTCGCGACTGTATCATCCCTTCGCTGGCAGATGATTCTCAAATCCTCGGGCCCAACTTCTCAAGAAAGCCACCGAGAAAGAGACCTCCAGCGAGAGTAGACCTGTGCCTCCAAATTGCATAGGCAGGGACGCTTGCCAACGGGCCAGATCGCCCACAGGGTAAGGTAACCAGGATGCCTAGCAAAACAAGAGGAAAGAATTTCAAAGGCCACATGTGCATCCTCTAGCAAAGGGAGGTCCTCGACATGGGAGAGGTCCTCTACGAGAGCCTGGTCCAAGAAACTCTCGATAAAGTTAGGGGAACCGAAGAAGGACCTCTAGAATCCGCAGTCCCAAAGCCAGAGCAATCTCCCCAACAGGAAACCGCAAAGTAGGCAAGATCCCCGACGAAGACTAGACGCGGCACTTGGACAAATTCACCTTCAAGTCCACGAAAGAAAGCTCATGAGAGGAGACTTCAAAGGCCTCCATGACCTTGTCCCTGCCGCCGCTTTGGCTTCTCACTTCATCCCCTATGACAGGCCCTGCCTGGCTGAGTGTTGGAATCAAAACTTTATCTCAAAGAAACAACTTTAATCAAGATCTACTTTAATCAGAATCTATAGAGATCCTTGGTTGTCTCCTCTACTCCTAAAGGGATCTTTGGTTGTCCCCGGATGGGCTCTTCCCATATTTTTTTACCTCAATAAAATATCCCCTTGTTCTTTCTTCGCCGCATGACACAAAGGAGTCCACGGATGTCGAAGATACCGAATCCACGTAAGACTGTATCTTAATAAGCGTGAACACCGAACGCCTAATATTTGCTTTTCCCGGAAAGTTGAGCCCTTTAGGCAGCTTACACGGCATCGCACACTTGTAACCCTCATCTTTGAATCTGAGTACTCGGACATAAACCTTGGTCCTCCACCCTCGGAATTAGACTTGGGCTGCCCTGAGCTCATAACTTATGAATCCTTGGATCCGCCAGCCTAAATCTTGAAGGCTCCTCCTTTCCAAAGACCCCATCGGGTCTGAAATACATCGGGTCAGCTCCACCATGCTTCAGTCACATTACGTCCAGATGCTCAGGCGCGCTCAAGGCTCAACAAATCACGACAGCCCCACCAAGCTCCGGCGCCCTGCACATGCACTTAAAGTACAACTTTCTCCATCTGAGGATGCCGCTCCAGATCCACCCTCTTCCTCCCATCCACTACTCCACAGTATCTCAAGCCTTCGCTTAAGCTGAAATGGCTAGCCTGAACTCTGAAATATCCTCACCGCCAAGCTTCCACTCTCCTTCCGTGCAGACATTCTACCAGCCATCTCGCCCTAGACCGCCAGCACCGCCAGCACCGCACAACACACTTCGTTCACAACCACAGCTCTGAACCTCGGTTGCCTGCTACTTTCATGCACAGACTGATCAAAGCCAGAATCAAAACCCTTTATCATCGCTATTCATGACGAGCTCCGAGCCCTAATCTCCGGTCGGTGTATCCGGACGTGAGATGCCAAGGCGTGCTGGGCGAATTTCAATTCAGAGCCTTGGACGTTGCATCGCGGCGAGCACGCAAAAATTGGGTGAAGTGTAGCATGTCGGATCGAGGTTGCACTCCAGGTTGGATAGAGTCTGAAGCTTTGAAGACAACCAGCGAGCAAGTTAGTAGATAAGGTCACAGTACAGACGGATTTCAGGCGTACTTCCTTAGGTTTGATCAGCAACCACCTGGTGCGGAGGCAGACATGTACTGAGGGTGAATTGCCATTTAGCGGGATCACTCTCATGAGAAGCGGAATCGTATCAAGAAGAGGAGCTGCCACAACAAAGCAAATCAACCGGGACTCGCTGCATGTACTGAATCCTCCCGCGGCTGCATTCATCTCATGCAAAGTGAATCGCAATCCCTCGGTTCAAATTGTCAGTCATTCGGGGCCGTAAATCCAAAGCCTGCCTTTGAGAGTGAGGTCTCCAGATCTGGACTGCCTTTTCCTCATGCTGGCGAGCAAGCTTCACCTTTACCTGAAGCATGTATTTTGTAAGAGGAGTAGCAGGACTACTTCGGAAAGGTTCAGGTAATCAAGCGGGCGAATTGTACCCTGCTGTGGAAACACAAGGAGAGACTCCCACCGCAGCAGCTCCTCCCTGGAGTGAAGTACAGTTTAGGTGATCGCTCTGATCTTTTATCTTTCGGAAGATGGTGATTTGCATTGATCCTGATGTTACGGCTCTGAGAATTTACCACCTGCTAGCTCCTGACGTTCTCAGAACTGTTGCTACCCAGTCAGGATGAAAAGGAGGAGCTTCTCCATGCTCTATGGCAACAGTATCAGGATTCGACGGAGCAGGTTTGCTACATTGTTCTCAATTGTCACGCAGAATCCCTTTTGACTGGTGCTTCAAAGCTTGCTTATCATATTCCCTCACTGGACAGGTGGAGTCTCAAAGGGCATTGGAGGCTTTTCTTGTCGCGTTCATTCGTATCTACGAAGACTGGTTGCCTCTGGACAGTGCACAATCGCAAGTAGGTGATACGACTGCCTGGGAGGAGCTATCAAAAGGGACAGAGCCTTCCAACTCAGAAGGCATCACCGTGGGTTGCTCATTTGGCCATCCAACACGAGTCATCGTAGGATTGGTGCAGGAGTTGAAGGTTGTCACCACTTCAATTGTCAATTGTAAGAGAAACTTGCTTCAACCCAAGGATCCAGACGGCTTAAGTGTGTCTGGGGTGACTGATTCTGCAAGCCGTGCTTAGCGTTGCATGTGCTGCAGAAACGTTTCATGTGTGTCTCTGGGGCCTGCCACTTTTCTTTGTTCTGCTGCGTGGTAGTGTTCGTCTCATGGGATTCAGTGCTGATGGTCTAAAGGGGTTCTTAGTAACCTAGCATTTGCTCTTAAGGTGGATATACTGGGTTGTTAGAGAGAAGTGAAAGGGATTTTTGTTGGGTTTTGCTGATCCCACTTGTTCCGCGTCGATTGCAGTGTATTCTTCCACAGATGTCGAAGTGGCAGTTCTCAATCCTTCTGACATTGAAGCAGCACTCCGTCTGCTGTCCACTATAAATATCTTAACACGGTCGTGGCACAATCGGAGGATTTTCATATCTTTTGGAGGTCTGCAGGCTCTTATGGCACACATGAAAGGTACCTGAAGAAGTAATCTAGCACTAAATTTTTGGAATTTGCTGAGATATGATGTTCTCTATACAGTGACTCGTTTGCATATTTCAGCTGCAGTTGTCCACCTGAAGACCATTGCAAGTCTGTTTACAACTGAGAATGGTCCAGCTCCACCGGCATTGACGCAGTTCAGCTTCTTGAAGTGTCTCTTGGCATATGTTGTGTCAGTTGTATATAATTATATGGATGCGGAAGTACGTGTTATTCACCGTGTGGGCACTCCCTCAGACCCACAACTTATTCATGTGGTCCAGTTAAGAGAAATATCAAGACCTAGTGTAGGTGGGTCACCTTTAAGGCTAGATTCCTCAGTTTCTGGAGGCGCCTCAGGAAGTGGCTGGAGCCGGTCAGCGAGCTCTCAAGGCAGACAATCTGTGGCTGAGCTTGACATGCAAGGAGGGCTTGCTGGCTCAGTGCCTTTCCTTGAAACAGGTGGCCTTAACTGGTTCGTTGGTAAGTTATACCTCTGTATGAGGAGCTTCTGTGCTGTCAAAGTGTTTGACGGCTACTGCTTTGATGTGTAGCTCTCCTTTTCAAATGCTGATTCTTTGCTGGTTCTATGAAACTCAGAGCTACTCCGCACGCTGCGAAAGTTGCGGTTGAGGAGATGCACATCAGAAACCTCTTTAGAAAAACTGGTTCTGCAAACCTTAAAGGCAGCTATTCTTTCCAATCCCCGTGCTCAGAACCACTTTCGTAGCATTGGCGGACTTGAAGTGCTCTTGGAGGGATTGGGAAACCCATCCAAACAGACTTCAGAAGCCGGCCTTGCTGATCCTGGAAGGTATATTTGTTACTTTCCTGAGCTCTGGGTATTGTGATGTTCATTCATTTCAGACATGTAACATTCGTTGGTGCTGAGCAGTTCCCCCTTGCCCCAGCAGGCTCATTTCAGGTCATGCCGGTGTGTTAGAAGACTTTCAGCTACAGATACTGTCTTTGGAAGTGTTGAGGGAAGCTATGTATCCTTAAGCTGACTTGTTCCCTGATATACCTCTGGAGTCTTGAATAGGAACAGGAGGTTGAAGAAGTGTCCCTCTTCTGTTTTTTGTAGCCCTTTTCTGTCAAAATGTTCCTCAACTTTGTACAGCTTTCGAAACATCCACAGCTTGCAGTCCCTTCGAGATGCAGGTGGTGTCCATAAGTTCATAGAAATCATCAGATGGGCTGCATTCACTTTTCCAGAAATGAGCCCAGGAACTCTTGCATCCCCTGGCACGGTACATCTCCGTGGCACGTTGCCCCTCTCTCCCACCCAGATGAGTGGGTTGGCCACAAAAAGCCCCGATTCTGAAAGCGCTCAGGGCAGAAGGTCACAGGAACTGTATGCTGAAGACAGGCGGTTCAATTTCAGCCCGAATAGGCAAGAGTTCTTTGTAGAAGATGATGATCTACAAGGTTGGAATGGGCGAGTAGCACATCTGTGTAGGATATTATGCTCCTTTTTGGTGCCCGCTGGAGATATTCCTAGTTTTGCCAGTGGCCTCATCGGTGGTCAAGATGCTGTGGGTGTTTCTGGTGTATACTGGGACCTTGGAACTAGGTGGATTGTCAATGTGTTGCTGGGGGTTTTCAGTGGCGGGGAGCAGGAGAGAGAAGCTTTGGAGACCTCAAGGTGGGAGTTCAAAACCCGTTATATCCTGACTCGCGTTTGGGCTTGCCATGTAGATTCCTATAGGGAAACTTTCAGTGCATGCCATGCCTGTATGAAATATAGGGATAATGTCAGGATGTTGTTCTTCACTTTTTCAAGGAGTTGACATACGTACGACTACTATGGTTTTCTTACTTAGATTGGGTTATATTTAAATGCAGGTTGCTATCAAGCACTCTACAGCATTATGTTCTCTACGTATTCAAGAAGATGCTTGAAATATCGCCTTCAGTTTTGCAGCTATTCCGTGAGCATGGGGTCTGGAATGTCATGTTTACAGAATATTTCTTTTATTTTGGCTTGGAAGCTGGCATGCTGCAGAAGGATGTAGAGAAGCTGTCATTGGAAGGCCTTGATTGGCTATCAGCGAGCTCCAGTTGGCAATTGTTTGCAAGCAGTGAGAAAGCTCGTCAAGGCTTTGATGCTGTGGACACTGAACCTCTCCGGGTTGAAGTCATCTCGTTTGTGGAGCTTGCAGCAACAGTCAGTGGGAGTCCGTACAATCTGGTATACTTTTCATGCTCATGTGGATGCTTATTTCCTCTCCCATACTAGCATTCTAGGAAGGCGAACTTAAGTCTGTTGGATCAGGGTCATGCGCCTTGTTTTTACTGGTTGCTGATCATTTTCACGGTTGTTTTCTTCCCAGCCTGAATGTTCAGCACTAATGAAGTCCGTCAAGCAGTGTGCCCTCATTCCAAGTATAGCTACAATGCTCCTGAAAAGCTTACATCGTATACTACAGCTAGCTGTGGAACCCACACTCACTGCCTTTCAGCAGCTTGATGCTGTAGGAGTCTTATCTAGAATTATGGAAATCCAGCGGCTTGCTTTTGCAAAACTTTCTGAGCAGGGATCTGAGATATCTGGAAGGCCCCTACCTGTTCATGGATCTCAGAGTGGGTCAAGTACATTTGACTGGCAGCAAACCGCTGGGAGGGAAGTATGGTGGGATGCCAGGGAAGTCATGTTTGCTCTGTTCGGGGAATATCTGTCAGCTGCTGAAGAAGCTCAGGTTGAAGCTGCACACAATTTGAAAGTGCTGGATGTTCTGTTCAACTTGCTGTGGGAACAGAAAACGAAGGAATTTGCTCTTCAGCACATCATGATGCTTATGAAGGTGAGCCGTGCAGTGATGTGACGTATCCAATGTGACGGGCCCAATAATATCGTGTTTCTTGCTGCACTGACCAAATTATGCGTATTGTACAGCTTCCTCCTAGTTTTGAACAGCATCAAGAAGCGAAGATAGAATTGTGTTTGAAGTACCTTGAAGCACTCCCTCGAGCACAGGTGGAGAGCAGGGAGGCTGGCATACAGACACTAAGAGACCTGCTTAGTGGTGTGCGTGACATTCTTCACACAGACATTGATGTAAGACATTCAAGCTGTAACGGATGCCTTCTTTTCCAAAAGTTTTATGCTTTCATGTTCAAACGGGCAATAGGTTTAAGGGGTCAAGTTTCTGCAAGTTCCCCGGCTAAAGGTCACATGGCATGTGTGACTGAGAAGGGTGTGTACCTGTGTAACAGTATTACCAAGGTTTGTTCCGGGAGAGTGAGTGCTTTGTACACATCGTCTCTCTACTCAATGAGGATCATTCTCTGGAGGCTGGGAGGCAATTGTGCTTGGATGTTCTGCTCACTCTTACCCACCTTCTTCTGGGAAATGAGAACTCGAAGGTAACAAATCATTGTTCTGATCGAGCATGGCACATTGCATACCATAGTTTTTTTTAAATGTTTCTGAATGCAGAGCTCAGTGCTTCATAATTACGAGATGGGCGGACGTTGTTAGACAATGCCAGCATTCATTTTGTCATTGTGCTAGCAGGTGGCATTCAGAGAGCTTGTGGGACCTGGGTATAAAACTCTGCAGAGTTTGCTTCTAGAGAGACACCAAGGGCGACCAGATCAGACATTACTGTCAGCAATCTTGGACATGTTGGTGGAGGACACATTTGAAATGCCCACGAATATGCTGATAAAGGTTTGTGCCATCTTCGATACGGATTAGAAACTGTAACTTCCACAGGATTCCAGCAGCCATCGAATATAGTCAGAGATTATTCTGTTTACCCTGGATTCGTAGGAGATCGGTCCAGAGTGTAGTATTACATCTCCAGCAGGGTCTAGCACTTCTCCAAGATGTTATGGCCTGTGGGAATTGTTGACAGATTGGTTGTTGAACTGTGTGAGACAGAATGAGGACGCCCTTTTGCTCTTCTTCAACACGCTTCGCAAGGTAGTTCTTTGTGGTTATTTGGATGCAGTTGTCATGCTATTTGCAGCAAGGGGGCAAGCCGTGTGAGAATGTGGCTCTGAATATATTCGAAGCACAGTTGCACTTTTGCCTGAATTCATACTGTTGACTGTCTTTGAACTAAGTTTGCACCCCATTTTATTTTGTGGTTAATGTGTTTCTTGCACGTCAGTCATGCGGAATTCTTGTCTGGACTTACCGTAATCTGGATTGTGCTTCCTCTCTGTTCTCATTATCTGGCATGAAGCCCACAGATTAGCACTGTATTAAGCGTCTGCCATTTCAGTGTGATGAAGGCTTGCAATCAAGTTTCCTTGGTACAGTTCGAAGGATACTGGAAGAATCGACAGCAAATCAAGCCTCTTGCGTTAGGGCAGGATTGATGAGCCTGCTATTAGATTGGTTTGGGGAAGAACAAAATGATGACTTGATGACCAAAGTTGCTCAACTCATGCAAATAATTGGTGGTCACAGCATAAGCGGGAAAGACATCAGACGGATTTTTTCCCTGCTAAGGAGTACAAAAGATGGGTGTCGACCACGCCATGGTTCCCTGCTTTTGAAAATTTTGCAAGGGATGTTGATCGGAGAGGGCCCAACTGCTTTTTTTGAACTAAGTGGACAAAATTCGGTGAGGTTTTGGTGGACAATGTGGATCAAACTAGTTTTAGCTGGTCATCACTTCACATGTGCCTGACATCTGGGTTTTCACAGGGTATCAGTATACAAACACCAGTTCGATGGCCCACAAGCAAAGGGTTTTCTTTTTCTTGTTGGGCCAGAGTGGAGGCCTTTCCGTCAACAAACAATCAGAAGGTGGAGCGTGGGATGATGGGCCTATTCAGCTTCCTTACTGAGACTGGAAGGGGATGTACAGCAGTGATTGGTGAAGACCAATTCTTGATCGAGGTAAGATCTCAGGATGGTTGCAAACGGAAGCCAGAGACTGCTATATCTGGCGTGTGGCAAATTGAATTTTGTCTTGGTGCCGCGTTTTTATCTCTTTTGATTGGGTAGACACTCTTTTGACTGCTCCGCTCTGTGGCCTGTGAACGTTGTGTGTGGTGCGGAAATGTAAACTTAGCTGGTTTGTTGAACAGCCTTGATGTATTAATGTTCTCTGTTCATACCTGTGATAGAATGAACACTTACTTCCTCTCTGGCTGCAATCTCTGGTCCACTTCAGACTGTCAGCCACAAGAGACAAGCTGTGCTCTCGAAGATAACGTTTCGAGCAAAACGTTGGTATTTCCTGGTCATCACACATAGCACAGGTCGTGCCTTGGGTGGTGGGACTTCGCTGAAGATCTATGTTGATGGCGTGCTCATTGGGAGCGAACGATTAAGGTTTGCATTCTTGTATTTGACGATGCTGTTGTGAACCTGTATTCAAGCATACTTTTCCTGCAGGCACCATTCCTATTTGGCATAGAAGACTTGCTGCCATGTTAGTGTTTCCAGATTTGTCACAGTTTAGTCTCATGCAAGTTTGGAACTGGCTTTAGGTACGCAAAGCTAAACGAAGCGCTCACAGTGTGCACTGTTGGAGGCCGCTGTCCATTGCCATGTGTGGATGGGAAGGACCCCGATGTTGCATCAGGACAGGAAGCTCCACCATTCTATGGACAGCTGGGCCCTGTTTACCTCTTCGATGAGGCCTTATCTTCACAGCAGATTCTTGGTATTCATTCGCTTGGCCCAAGCTACATGTATTCCTTCCTACCCAATGAAGTTGGGTGCGTGCCTGAGAACGTTGCTACCCATAGCGTAATTGATGCACGCGACGGCCTTGGTTCACGAATGGTTTTCGGATACAATGCCCAGGTATCTGACAACCCACTTTCCTGAGTGATGCTAGTGTATCTGTGATTGCTCGTCAGAATGTTCATTGTGAACCAGGATTCTTACAAAGACAAAAATGCTACAGACAAAAGCTTTACAAAACTGTTTGCTGCAGGCAAGTAAGGGGCAAGTGCTATATGACATTTCGCCAGTTTTGGAGCAAAGCGCAGACAAGACTCTGCATATCGCCAGGATATTGCCTGGCACTTTACTTTGCTACAGACGGCGTGTGCAAGATATCATACACTGTGTTGGTGGTATTGGAGTCTTCTTTCCACTCCTGACTCAGCTTGATCAGCCCATAAGGGTGTCATCAACAATAGATTCAGTGCAAGAACCATCTCAAGCACAGCTTCTCCCTGAAAGTCCGGTCTCAACTGGGATGACAGATGCTGAGTTTGCATCTGAGACAAATGTTGCGGTTGATGTTATCAACCTCTTAACAGCGGTTCTGACAGGAAATTTTGCAAATCAGCAGTACATTCACAATGTTCGGGGATTGTCAGTGCTTGGTTTTTTGTTACAGTCTGTTTCTCCTAGGCTTCTCACCGTCATGGTAGTTTCTGCCCTGCACTCCCTTTTGACTACGCTAACCAATATACCAGGTAGGACTGTCTCTGACCAACTTGTGACAATTTTGAAATCCTCTTCTCATAAAGTTTGTGTTCATGGTAGCAGTGACCATCGACAGAAGATCTTACATGTTTTATCTGGATTTTGAAGGTTCCCAATTAGCAGGATCTTTGGTTAAAGAATTGCTCTCAAAAGTATATTTGAATCCTCACATCTGGATATTCACACCATTTCTCGTCCAGCGAGAGGTATATGTTTCTTTGCTCAATTACGTGGAGAAGGATCCTGGTCACCTTAGGGGTGTCTGGAGCTTGCCAGCAACTTTGGATGTCCTCCGTCAGTTCTATTGGGAAAAGGCTAAAGGTCGTAAAGCATTTGGCACTAAGCCTTTATTGCATCCTGTAAGCAAGGAGATAATAGGGGAACGCCCTAGTCAGCAAGAGGTGGCCAAACTGCGGTTCCATGTGCTGAGTTTAGCCCAGGCGGTACTGAGGTATGATCTGCCAGAATCATACCTCAGTATGATTCTGTTGTAGTGTGAACAAGCTGTCACTACAGAGAGGCTTCAGTGTGTAGTTTCTAGCCTGTTGACTGCCAATAATGCACTATCTTGCAGGGAAACTGTGACACTGGCAGACGCGAAGGCCTTGGTTGCTTTCCTGGAAACAGCTGACGACGTGGTCTGTGTTGAGGATGTTCTTCTAACGCTGTTGACCATGTCCACCCACAAACCTTTCCTCATCGCATTTGTGGAACACATCTGTACGCTGGGTGGCTGCCAGATACTTCTCAATCTCTTGAAGAGGTATGTTTCTCTATGTTGTTTTCCTTCTTGCAGCACCACTTGCTGGTTGCTGACATATGTTGATCAATTATGTAGGCAAGAAGAGTCTGTGAGAATGCTAGGGCTACGAATCATTGGGGTGCTAGTGCTTGCAACACCGGCTGAGAAAAAGGGTGGCAGGTTGTTTATTGGACGATCAGCGTATGATCAGCATCGTGCTGAGAAGCTTAGACTTGCTCCACTGTTCACAGCCATAGCAGAAAGGTTGTTTATGTTTCCTTTCACAGATACTGTACGCGCGACGCTCTTCGATGTTCTTTTGGGTGATTCTTCCCCAAAACAGGTACGTTTTATATTTGGACCTTTGTAAGAAAATTGCAGGAGCACTAGAAACGGAAGTTGGATTGACCCCTACCTGACTGCCAGGTCTCACGAAAAGGATCTGTTCCTCAACTAGAGACAAAGCTGGAAAGTGATTTGGCTGTGCAGAGTGCCAAATTTGGTCAAGCTCAGAGCTGGGTGACACTTCTACGAAGTAGTGAAAGACCTTCAGGAGTTGTCAGCTCAAGTAGCCATTTTGCTTTACCTCAGATTCTAGGCATTGTTCTGAGGTTTATGCTAATTTGTCAAGACTTCATGATGCGCGCCGCTATTCTTAAGGACGTTTTGCACCTTCTTGAACTAAACACTATGAACAGTGATGTCTTAACAGGGGTAAGTAACTCAAGAGTTTAGCTTGCGCTGTATCTGGTATGTCACCAGAATCATCTAACTAACTGTCTTTCTTAACCAGGAAGCGCAATGGCAGGACTGGCTTTTGTCACTGATGGTAGATGATGTGACAAGGCTGAAGGAGGCATCCACTAGACATGAGGTTGTAGATATGATGGTTGAAGAGGTCAAGCTTATAAGAAGGATATTCTGTGTTGTTCATACATACTGTATCTGTTCAGTAAGAGGCGGGTGGCGATATATTGAACGTACTGTGAATTTTGTAAATGTGTATGCAGAGAAGGTCAGTTTCTGGGTGCCTAGTTGTTTTGTCGGGACTTCTTGTTGTCAGCATGCACAAATCAAAATAGGTACTAGTGACTGAAAACTGCAGCCTTTCTCCGCCTGCCGCATTGACGGATTGAAACTTTTGCAGGGCCTGCCTGACAATGTTTCATTACTGCAAGACATATTTGCTGACTTGATTGAGGCTGTTCTGCAAGCATATCCTTCGCAAGCGCTTCTTCTAGCACAGCCGTGTAGAGACAATGTTTTATACCTCCTCGTATTGGTTGACGAACTGGTCATGAAGGATGCTTTTCAACTTCTTCCCGTAACTCCTCGTTCTATTACCATCTATTTGCAGCAGTAATGTGTCATCTCCATACTATTGGTCTGCCACAATGCACAAATTTGACAACCAACGAGCTATCTGTTGTTTTTGCAGTTCTTAAACGACCTGAGTTTGGAAGACGGGACGGAAAATAGTTCCTTATCTGGTGGGTATATTGACTTGGGTCCAGGCCTGCAGAAGACTCCTTCAACGAGGTCCACTCTGACAGAATCAGCTGCAGTGCCTTCAGTAGAAAGGTCAGTAGTGTATTCAATTTGGTTTCGAGTGTTGTCTGATGGACTGATTGTACACTATTCAGTTTTAAGACTGATCAATGCACGTTCTCTTGCCATTGTTTGTTCACTTACTTGCATTGCACTGTGCTTGCCTGCAGAAAGGTCTCGTTGAGGGGATGGCAAAGGCATGAATCCCAAAGTGTGGAAGCCGAAAGCTCTGAGGGTAAATGTTGGCGGCTGTATGAAAATGTGTGGATTCTTCTAGGAGCAATGAATGGAAGAGGTACTTCAGGGGGTAATAATCCATCTGCCGTGGGCACTGGTCCTAGCTTTGGGCAGAGAGCCCGAGGTCTTGTCGAGTCACTCAATATTCCAGCAGCTGAAATGGCTGCTGCTGTGGTTGCTGGTGGGCTTGGAGCTGTCGTTGGCATAAACGTACCTAATAAGTTGGTTGACAAAGCTGCAAAATTGAGGAGTGAGAGATGCCCAAGAGTTGTTTTTCGTCTTGTACTGTTGTACCTGTATGAGGCCAATTCCGAGAAGGCAACTCGATGTGTGCATGAGTTTATGGCACTGCTTCCGGTCTTTCTCTCAGCAGAAAGTGAAATAAGTAAAAATCGACTGCAACTTTTCTTATGGTAAGATTCTTGCATAATGCTGTCTGCTTGGTATACTAAATAAAATGAGCTAAGTCAGGATAGTTTTATCTGGTGGGACAGGTCCTTGCTTGATGCTAGGGGCCAAATTGGAGGACTGGATGATGGAGCCAGATTTCAGATGATTTCTCAGCTTATACAAGAAACTATAGAGCATGGCAAAAGCATTCTTGTGAACAGCACAGGAGACAAACGGGATGATGACAGCTCCAGTAATTCTGCTTCTGTCCACAGTCTTCTTCAGCAGGATAGAGTCATTGCAGCAGTATGCCCATGCACTTCGAAAACCTCTTTCCAGATGACAAGTCGCTTTGGATCTTTTAGGGTCGTCCTTGTTAGTCCAATGTAATCACAAGGTGATCCAGATTGTGTCTTTGGACTCATTATTCTCAGCCATGTGTGTTCTCATAGGTGAAGGAGGAAGCTAAGCATTTGAAAGTTACAGCAACACAACGTGGGCAGGAGATGGAATTGCTCCACGCAGAGCTGAATGAGATATTAGTTCTCGAAGCTGAACAGGGACGGGCTCTAGAGGAGCAGGTTTTAACAACTTCGATCACTGTCTGTACTACTGATAGAGCCCGATGTGTTACTGCACAGCTTGCATATGATGAGGCACAGCAATCAATATCTGTGAGCTCCTTTGATTTGTTGCTTCGCAGGTGCAGTTTATGCCAGTTCATTTTGACTTTCACTTAAGGGTACTAGTCCTGAGAATTGTTTATGTTACCAGGATTACTGGTGCCACATGTTCCGGGACCTTACAGAAGAGAGAGGTGCATGGTCGGTAGTGCCATTTCCCAACAATTTGAGGACTAGGTGGAAGCTTGATAAAACTGAAGACCTGTGGCGGCGGCGCCTTAGGTTGAAACGTAATTATCACTTCAATGAGGAATTTCAGCACGCCCAGGGTTCAGCATCGTCTGCAAAGAACTCAGAGGTGAACTCTTTTCTGGAGAAGGGCAACAATGCTGAGCTCCTCAGAGGAAGTGTGAAAGCATTTCTGCTGAAGGGCCTTCGCGGTGTCAGTGAGGAGGAATCCTTGGAGTCACCTGAAGATGAGCTGAAGGAGGTAAGCAATGTATTGGAGGAAATCCAAACTCAATTGCAGGTGCCAGCCATTGAACATTCAACAGAAATGGAAGGGCAAGATGCTTCACTTCAACAGAGTCAGCAGACTGCAGCGTCAACAGACATTGAAGATGAGGTCACTGGCATTGAGTAAATTGCAGTTCTTAATTATGCACCTGATGTCAGTTGTGAGCATAGTCTCTTCTAACTTTACATTGTATAATTGCAGGTGCTGCTCTCAGTTTCTTGTGTTTTGATCACCTCAAAGCGAAAGTTAGCTGGTCGTCTGGATATCCTGCAGTCATCAATTCACTTCTATGGTGAGTTCATCGTGGAAGGAAATGGGGGCTCTTCAACTTTTACGCTATCCGGTGGCCTGAAGAAAGCAGATGGTAACACTTCTGAGGCTGGTGGGAAGAGCTCAAGGAGAGCAACCAAATTACCCCGTAACTCTGACAGCTGGGTGGGGGATTTGGATAAGGAGAATTCTATGGAGAGGATTGAGCCTGTTCAGCACGGGGCAGAACATGGACAAAATGGACCAACAAGTGTGAAGCGTCATCGAAGATGGGATATATCGCAGGTGGGTGTGAAGGATTCCATTGTGGACTTTGTTGCACTCTTCAGTAATGTGTCAAACAAGCGTGTCTCTTTGCTGCTTTCCAGGTAAAGGCTGTCCATGGAACACGATTTCTCTTGAAATTCAGTGCGTTGGAGATATTTTTCTCCGGATCCAGTCCACCAGTTTTCTTCAATTTCCCCTCACTAAAGTATGCAAAAGATGTTGCTACGAAGATTCTTGGGCTCAGGAACGAGGTTTACTCAAGTAGAGCTAGCTCCAAGGATAAAGAGGACTTGATCATGTTTATTGACAAACGGAAAGCAGTTGAGCTTGCTGAACGATCTAAAGAGCAGTGGCGGCGAAGAGACATAAGCAACTTTGAGTACCTGATGACTTTGAACACGCTGGCTGGAAGATCCTACAATGATCTGACTCAATATCCCGTGTTTCCATGGGTCTTAGCTGACTATACATCTGAAAAGCTCGATCTGTCAAGTCCAGCCACATTTCGAAACTTCAGCAAACCTGTTGGTGCATTAGATGAGAAGAGGTTTGAGGTAACCCGTCTATCAGTAATACTTTCAATTTCACCTGAGCATTCAGACTAGGTCCTATTGCTCAGGTGTTTTGCAATTTCCTTCAGGTTTTTGAGGAGCGATATCAGAATTTTAGTGATCCAGATATCCCCAGGTATGCATGTCTGTCATAACTGAGAGAGAACTCGTCTATTTTGATGGTTGAATGGTCGGCCTTGTTCTTATGCTTAAGTCAGCAGCAGATTGTAATTTCTGTATTATGTTCTATATCTGACTTATTACGGGAGGGAATTTTGGCTCCTTGTCATAGTTTGTATTTGTCCGGATCTTAAAACTATTTAATGTGCAACAGCTTTTATTATGGATCACACTACTCGAGCATGGGCATAGTCCTTTTCTACCTTATTCGGTTGGAACCGTTCACAACTCTCAACCGTCAGCTGCAGGTTAGTAGTATGCCATGACCCCTTCACGCTGTCTGGCGTTGCCTTCCTTATTTGGTTACATTTATGACATGTGTCCTTGAAGTAAGCCGCGAAGGGCCTGGTTCAAGGAGATCCGAACGTGAACAGCATTTCTTAATGTGTTTACAGGGCGGCAAGTTTGATCATGCTGATCGCCTCTTTCACAGTATTGAGGGTGCATATTCGAACTGCATGAAAAATACAAGTGATGTGAAGGAATTAATACCTGAGTTCTTCTATTTATCTGAGTTTCTGAAGAACTCAAATGACTTTTCTCTTGGCGTTAAACAAGATGGACAGAAACTTGGAGACATAGTCCTACCACCATGGGCAAAGGTACTGTGATCGTTTCATCTCTCTAATACGAGTCCTTGTCACATGAATCGTGCAAATCACCTTACTGATGAACCAATTGAACACGGAAGAAAAATGTCAGAACTTTGTGCACCACTTGTATCTTTTCAGGGTTCCGCGGAGGAGTTCATACAGAAGAGTAGAGAGGGGCTGGAAAGTGAATATGTGAGCGAGCATCTGCATGAATGGATTGACCTGATATTTGGGTACAAGCAAAGGGGCAAAGCAGCTGTGGAGGTTGGCCTCTTTGGGTTGAATTTTCCAATTCATTAGGAGCACCCTGCCATGATGTATTATCTCATATCCACATGTTGACTGAATCTCTTTAGCATTGCGATCTTGACTTTCCTGAATGCCTGCAGGCTGCCAATGTCTTCTACCACCTAACATATGAGGGTGCAGTTGATCTCGAAGTGATGGATGATCCCCTTAGTCGTGCTGCTGTGGAGGATCAAATTGCAAATTTTGGACAGACGCCTATTCAGTTGTTTCGTCGGAGACATCCCAAGCGGGGTCCCCCGATTCCAGTTGCACGTCCACTGTATTATGTTCCAGCCTCCATAACACTCACATCTTCTGTACAGTGCTTAGGACCACAAGGACGGCAGGATGGTTCACCTCTTGTCTTTATAGGTGTCATGGACAACAAGGTTGTGACTATAAGTGGTGATCTCATGGTGTCAGTTAGACTGTGGATTACGCCAGCTTTGCAGGGAGGAGGCAGCTTCACCTTCTCATCGTCACAGGTGAGCATTTATACTTGTCACTAATTTCCACTTACTGATCCTCGAGATAATCGACATGCTAAGGAATGCAACCAAAAACCCATATTCTAAATGGCTCCTTATTCTCAATGGCCTCACATAATCCTGCGTTGTACGCAAATGGGCTTTTTTTTTGGGATGAAATTGTTGTGCAGGTGTGTCATGTCTTGATAATGATGGAACTTGTGGCTTGAATGTGAAAGCTGTGCCTTACGAGATTGGGTGCTGGGGCAGGAACCATTCTATGGAATTGGCCCAGATGTGACACTGTCTCGCAAGATTCCAGCCTCATATGCAGATGGTTTGCTGGTCAGTTCTGAAAGTTTTGGCCTTCTGCAAGTACGCTCAGGGTCATATCTCTTTACCGGTGGTCACTGGGACAACAGCTTCAAAGGAATCTCACTGCTGGATGGCCGCTTAATACAAAGTAGCTGCTACCACAAAGATGTCGTGACCTGCATTTCTGGCAAGTTCTTAACAGATACTGTGGAATCCTAGATAGGCTCTGTGCATAATAAGTCGAGTAGCGTACCAAAGTCAAACTACCTGCCTCATCAACTCACAAGCCTTCTTGCTGATGTTGTGTTCTGTGCAGTTGCTATTGATGGCAGCGTTGTTGTCACAGGAAGTCGTGATACGACAGTAATGGTATGGGACATAGACTTGAGCAGCAATGTCACCATGAAGAAAGGCCACGGTGACAAATCCAGCAAACCTGAGAGCTTACTGCTAGACAAGCCTCGCCATGTTCTCTGTGGTCACGACGATGTTGTTACTTCTCTGGCGGTAAGAGTGGAACTAGATATGGTGGTAAGTGGTTCCACCGACAAAACCTGCATTCTCCACACTTTGCGTAAAGGCACCTATCTTAGATCTATCATGCATCCGACTGGGAGTCAGGTGTCTAAGGTGGCAGTTTCCCAGCATGGGTTGATTGCACTTTACTCAAGCGATGATCTCAACCTACGAGTCTGCTCTATTAATGGGAAATGGCTGGCTGCTTCTGACTCCCATGGCCGCTTGAACTCTATGGACATCAGTAGCTGTGGAGAATTTTTGGTGTGTGGAGGTGATCAAGGCCAGGTTATCTTGCGTCAGTTGCATTCGCTAGAGATTCTGAGAAGGTATGATGCCCTAGGAACACCTATCTCGAGTCTTGTTGTCACTCCTGAAGACTGCTTCTTGGTGGGAACGCAAGACGGATCTATGCATGTGTACTCAATAGAACCTCAGCAACAGCGTAAGGGAGGTAGTTTCTTTACGGGGCTGCGAGGCCGCTAACAGGTGTGACGAGAATAGTTGGATTATTTCGTCACTGATTACTATCGGATCAGCAATCTTATCGGGGATACGACTGTCTGATCTGGCAGCGTTCTTATTGATTTAACGTGGAGGGACAGGAGGTAAGATATTCTCCATTTGTTGTGACTGACCGTTCTGTTCGCTCATGCCGAGAGTTAATTCATGTAGTTGGAATGTGAAGGTGAGCTTACATGGGCAAAAAGCGACTACTGCGACAACATCCTAACCATAACTGTAGATTATGTATTATGGGCCTCAGCTAGTGTTCTTGGCCGCTCAGTCGACGACTTAGAGTAGGTACCTCATTTTCAAATACTGTGGTTGGGATCACGAAAGTCTACAGCCGATAGGCAAGGCAGTCGTTCCAATTATCTGTGCCCATCCCTTTCGGGGCAAAATTTGATGTACAATATTTCCGGACGACCACGCAAGGGGGCAGTGGCAAAAAAAAGTCGTGACCCTTCTACGAAGAGCTCGATTTATGTTCCGTGATAGACAATGTGCCTGTGACATTCTATTCTTTTGCTCATGAAAAATTCACTGGTAGATAACTCGAGAGACTAGGAGCTGGTACCGCTCCACAGACGGCCTTGACCTTTCCTGAATTTCTTCGGCGCAAGCTCGTCATCCTGCACCAGAAAACCCCTCATTACACATCTAGACAGAGATGGAATAGAAAGGGACTATCAAATACCGCACCTCCTTTTTCACTGGGGCACTCTGCTCAGAAAGGATGAGCTCAATGTGACATGGAGACGACATGTATGCTGCCAATCAGGACAGGGAAACACATTCAGGCCCAAAACCCTGAAAGCCAACAAGGTGCAGTTTTTACAGAATGATTCACTGTTTGGCACATACGGTTGATTCGTCCATGAGCACGGTAGGTACGCCTGCGTTGCTGCTGAGCTTGGTTGACTTGAATGTGCGAGACCACTAGGCTTGACACATCCAACCCCTTCACCTGTACACACGAGCCTGAGCTAAGCAGCCAGAACCTCTAGCAGCCTTTGAACAATGTTCATCTACCACTTTCCCACAGCGTGTCACAGCATCCTGACGTACCTCAGCATTGCTCTGCGCATTCTTCAAAAGACCCAACAAGAAGATAGCGGACTTTGCAGGCCACCGCCCTTGTCCATTGGAATGCCTTGCCTTGGCCTGGGCTGTTCGGCCCACACCACCACAAAATCGGCGGAAAGGAACGGCCTGCTTGTGGGCCACAACATCCTCCAGAAACCTCTTGGCTTTCTCGAGGTCCATCTTCTTGATGGCCTGCGCTGTCTCCCGAGTGTTCTGCACGACGATCCGGCAGAAGGTGAAATTGAGCAACCCTAACCATCTGTATACGGAGCCTATAGTTGCTCAGAATTGCGGAGATGCAATCACCTTGAAATGGACCCGCAGGTCCGAACCCCTGGCCTTGCATGCTGCAAGGACCACAATGAAGCAAACGCGGTCAGGTGACCTACAGGAACGAAAGGCACCATCGAGCTCGCAGCTGCACACAGCCAGGCGGAGGAGGCAGCGGACAGTACCTTTGGTGATGACCTCCGGCTCCCGCGAGTACTTCACCTGTTAAGTTTACAAGACCGGACGTCAGAATAGCAGCAGAAAGGCTCATCCAGAAGGCGGCTAGCGACATCAGTACCATTGTGTTGGGCTCAGTCCGCGAACTCAAAGCCTGGGGGAATTTGTGAAATAATTCAATCCGAGGAAATAAGTAACTTGAAGCAAGCGACTTTTCTTTTAGGGCACACTATATACCTAGAACACGACTGTGCCACAGTCATGCTGCAGTTATCAATCTCCTACTTTATCAGGCTCAACATCACCAGGATTTCAACGAAAAGGCATGTTGGTGGCTGGGTATGCAGAATTCGATGATGAATGAAGATGTAAATTTCATGCCGCATGGAGCCAATTTAGCGTTCCTCAACGCCGCCCGTGTCGCCCAATTCTTTCTCGGTCGATGAGGATCTAAAACACTCCCCCTACTCTCGCTGGACCTCAGTCTCGGCAGACAACCACTGACTCAGTCCTTCACCCGGATCACGATGCTATGACTTTCAGAGCTCCGAATACTGTACCTAGATTCGCACATACCAGTACCGATCAAGTTTACAGATTCGAAAATTTCGATTGGCTTTTCACGTGATTTCGTCTGGAACACTCACCACATTGCTGAAACTTATCATAACTCTGCGCTCTCGAAAACCTGAGTCCCCAGTGGCTGTGGTTCTCCTCGATCCAGAGTCTAAGAAACTGTGCGCCTAACCCTTCCAACTTTCATGCACCCCTAGCTGCTAGCCTCCAAGATGCCTCCACGGATTCTCCACCATCGACCTGTTGTAAAACATCTCGGGACAATCTTCCGCAGACACAGGGCCGTCGCCTCGCCCTCGTCCATGCCTGCCACCGTACCCTCCTCCTCCTCCGCCTCCTCTCCCGCTTAGGCCCCTCCCCCTAGACCCTCCGGGCAGCCATCCCCCATATTGGCCACTAGGGTTCCTGGAGAGTGGCACGTATGGTGCTGCCTCGCCTGCCATAGCAGGAGGCGGCTGGGGTACCACCGCCCTCTGCGTTTCCATCCCCTGAGCAGGCCTGCGTTGCCAGCCCTTGCGCTTAGCTCCTGCATAGGCTGCCAAGGGGTCCGTGTAGTAATCAAACGTAGCCGCAGAATCCTCAGGCGACTCCCGCAGTACAGGCGCAGGCAAATCGGGCCGTTCCACTACTCCAGCAATAGAGCCTTGTGCCTCCTGCTGCTGCTCCTCTGCAGCCTGTCGCATGGCGCGGAGCCGCGCTCGCCTTTTCTCCGACTCCTCCATGATTCGTGAATTTCGAGTGCCCTCCGAGAATGTGCTGGGAGACGCAGCGTTCAGGACCAGGTGACTTCAGTGTAGACTACGTACATAAGTAGAAGAAGGGCATAATTCTACCTACCTAGCCATTGGCCTACATTTATAAGAACGTCGTTATTAAGCATCCTGCGCTTGGATCGGTACTTAGATGGGGTGCCTAAAGGGAATGGATGCCCTTGGTGCAAGTAGTTTAGTCATCCCATGCTACAACTTGTTAAGTACCAAGTGGCATGATGGAAATCCATCCTTAGTGGACTTAAATAAAATTCTTTTTCTTCTTCTAGCTACTTATTTAAGATTTCTATTAACTTCCTTTAAAATTTCTATTATGTGTACTTCAAATTTCTATTAGGTGTATTCTGGTGGTTGGCAGGGCGAGTTCATGCTCTTAGTTTGAGAGGCAGGTATGGCCCGTGGTCAGACTCGTTTTGGGGCAACCACATTATTATCTGAATGTATGCATGCTTCCCATAGGAGATTGGGCGAAGAAGAGGAGACGTTTAGTAAGGTGGCTTCTCCCAACACCTTTATGTTGACAGTCATCTAAGCTTGTGTGAGTGATACACATATCGTCCTTATCGTCTAGATATGCATGAGTGGCCATGCAACTTGGCGCTCATCTAAGCTTGTCTTACTTAAGCTCCATTGTACTTGAGGGCCTTAGCCCACTTCATTTACCTTAGTCAGATCCTTGTGTGATCACAGGCAAGCTTTTACAAACCAAACCATCACCACTACAAAATGAGCGGGTTTATGACAAGAGGGATATGACAAAGGTCTCATTTCCACAGGGTCCATCATAAAAGATAGACAAAAAATGTGTTGTATGCCAATTTCCAGGCAAGCGTGGTATGCTAGCTATGATGGTGCCGGGTTTTGTCTTAACCTCGTGTAGACTTCCTACTTAAACCTTTGTTGGGTTAACGATTACCATGGTCAAGCAAGTGGGTTCCCACTAGACCGTTGGTCTGCAACGGAAAAGCCCAGCATTGTCCATCTGGGCCATTGCAGGAAATAGGTTTGGGGTGGTGTCCGTACGGGGAGGCCCCATTGCAGCTAAAGAACGGGAGGCTGCCATGCGATTGCGGTCATAGCCAGCCACCATAAGAGGACTGATGGATCCTCCTCACACAAACAGGCAGATTACGTGCATTGTTTGCACTTGCCCAAGTTGCGAAGGTCGGTCACCACCTATCCACGCCGACATTGCAGCTCGCCATCAGTGCACCTGGGCCCGGCTCCTTACGGAGGTAAGGCATACAGATTTTTCGTGTTTAGTGCTCTGAAGGCAACAGACCTCCGGTTGACAATTTTGCTTGACAAACGCGAGATGTGGGCAATACGGAAGATGCCATTTTCCCATTGCATGGAGACATGGAAGTTGGGGATGGTTTGCCATATGCAGAGATTGCTACAAAGGCTCTGCCTATGGAAAGTGGCCGCCGGCAACCCGCCAGAGATTTCACTCGGCTTGTGCCGCATCCGGCTGCTAGTGGTGGTGGGCAAGGCGGCCCGCTTGATGCCAACCCAGCGGTTGGAGGCGGAGACACTGATGCTACGCACTTGTCCGGAGCCATGGAAGCCTTTGTTTTGGGATACTCGCATGAGGCGCAAATTGCCTTGCAAGCAAAGGCCGAGAAACCTCTATGGACAATCATTGCCGGTGAAGTATTCCAACACACACGACTGTCCGGGGTTCTAGCCTTCCTCAACATACACGAGCGTTTTGTCATGCCGTGTGATACTAATCTCTGCACTTGGGTTTAGTATTTGATTAGCATTAATTAATCTAATTACTTATCTTTAAGTAAGTAATTAGTGTTAATTAATCTAAGGTGCTTATGTTAATTAAACATTGATTCGTGTTAATTAATCTAAGGTGCTTATGTTAATTAAGCATTCAATAGTGTTAATTAAACATGGTTAGCAATAGCTAAGTGGATAAGCTCAAGTAATATGCTTTGGCATATTATAGTGTATTGTGGCACGACTTTCGCTGAAGGCCAGCCGGGCGCGCACGGTCCCGTGTCGTTATAGTAAGGGGTTCGTTCCACAGGGAATGGACTCGTGCTTATTCTGCCTGAGCTCTACAACCTATCGCCTGAACGGACTTCATCATGTTGGGTCCGACGGCTCCACAACCCTCAGGGTGTGCCCCTCCACAACTCGTCGGACCAGACGCGCAGCCACCGGATCTTCCCACAAACCCCGGGTTTCTCGATACCGGAACGGTTTAGCGGCCTCCAAACGATCTCATTACCCTTGCGCGCTCCTCAACTCTGTCCGGCCACAACTCCACCTCAACACACACGCCGCAACACAACCCTCCTCCCTTATCCATTCCCAGCTATTAGTCACAACACCAACACGCCGATGTATTCACACCAGGCCGCCTTTGCCGTTCAGTGCCCGCTGCGTTCAGGCCAACCCCGCGGCCTACCGCACCTCCGTTCCAGTAGCCTCCAGGGATGGCCTCCGCCCAGCAGGTTATTGGAATCGCGTTACGTTAAGCAGACACTAACTCGTGGTTATGAATGATCACGGGTTAACTAACGTGAATAACATCTCAATAGGTTATTAAGTTATTAGGTTAAAAAACAGTTACACTCACTTTTCTTTATTGTTTCATTGAACCCTAAGTGCAGTTATCTTTTTCGCTCATCCGCACTAGTTCGCGCTCTCGTTTTTGTTGCCACTCTCAAGTATCAGCATGGTGATATCTTAATCCACTTTATGGTATCAGAGCTATGGACCGTAATCGGATCCCCTATGGCATGGGATCTGCCCCATTAACATGGAAGAAATCAACACCATCTGTTGAAGGCAATCCTAACCCTAGGGGATCAGCGATCATGGCAATCCCAAGATTAGATCTTTTGGAGCCGCAATTAGACGTTTCTTTTCCTGAATTCTTCAGCATGGAGCCTGCTGCAACATCGCATCCATTTTGGACAGCACCGCCTTGAGCATTCCCTGGCAGGAGGAAGAAAAGAGAATTTACTTCGATTTGCTCAAACAATCTTGGCGGTGAGCAAATGGAGGCGCAATCAAAGCGCGAGGTGATGGTGATCACGGCACATGGTGGCGAGGGCAATCGAGGCAGTTTTGGGGAGATGAAGACTCACCTTCTCAAACCTGTATCATTCACCTGTAATCATTGTAATTGCTTCTGTTCGCGTGTGAAGAGCGGCCTTTGCCTCGTTGCATTACCTACACAACACAACACATCTCAAGACCACATAGCCATTAGACATCTAAAATTCACGGTAGGAATCCTTAAAGACCAAGCACATCTAGCACATCAAAACTATAGAAAGGACCGGATCAAACTACAAAAAGCAGATAGGTGTTTTGAACAAAAATTGTCACAGTCTCTCTGATCGGATCGACTTAAAATTACCACCTAGTATCGATTTCTTAGGCCCGCTATACCTCGTCGACATCTCTCGCTGTGACCCATCTTTTGGACTGATACAAGTACCTGAACCAACAGATCTTAGGGTCTTTAGCAAGAATGTTTAGTCGGGACTCTCGATCCTCTATACTCTAGGGTAAAATGGAAGGTTTCTGGCACTTAATAGGCGTATGTGGTCACCTCCAAATAGGTATCCTAGATTACCTCGGCATAGTCCTACCTCCCTCAAACCTCCACTCATGGCAACTAATCCACCCAATCCTCCTAATCGCACAATTATAAACAACAATACAAACAACACTTTCAAACCTGGACATGAAAGACAAGGGAGTTAATTGGATTACCCAATATGGGAGCTTGAATGGAGGCAATCTTGAAGAGCAAGATCTCATGGATGTTGACAGAAAAATCACAAATCCGCATTAGCAAACCCTAGAGGTCGATCAAACATTCAAGCTTGGGTAAAGTGGACAAGAAACACGTAGCATAATCCTACTCGCTCGACGGAATATGGTTCAACACACTCAAGGCAGACCGTCTGCAGTATGGAAATTGTTTAAGGACATGTTACAAAAGGCGGATGTCGCTTATCAATGCTACTAGACAACTCTATGGCCTTCGCATGAAGGATAGTGACGATGTGGAGAATCACTTACTCAAGTTTCGCGGTTTCGTGCCAAGCTTGCTTCTGTGGTGATGTTTTGGCGAGGCGAAGGCTATCACTCTCCTTCTCACATCTCTGCCACATAGTTACAGAGCATTTGTCACTACACAAACCAACTTTGCAAACCAAGCAGGTGCAAACATTACTTTCTCACAAGTAGTTGGTGCACTGCCGGAGGAGGAATCCAGCAGAGTTGCTACTGGACGAGGTCAGCAGCAACATAATTCACAAGTACTCTACACCCAACGTGGACGTGGTAGAGGACGAGGTAGAGGAAGGGGACGACCCTATCCTGCACCAACCTCCTTTACACTTGGACAGAAAAAGAAGGGCACCTGTCATTGGTGTCGCATACCTGGACACTTCGAATCCGAATGTCGTAAGAACCGGGCTGGAGAGCCACGCCGAGAGGCACCACCTGGTGCTGAAACCCATGTAGTGACAAGAGGACAGATTAGTCCTACACAAACAGCACACAAGCCGCCAACCATCCTTGCGGTATGTCTCTCCCTTACTCAGGCGATACTAATATGTGGTTCTTGGACTCGGGGCTACACATCATATCGCCTATCGAGAGACAAATTTGTCACCTATAAACTAGCACCAACTAGTCGGTTTGTGCTACTTGGAGATGATTGGATTGGCGATTCTTTGGATATGGTGATGTTTCTTTCCTATGAAAGGAGGGAACCACATCACCTGCTTGGGTGTCTTACATGTACCTAACATGAAGAAGAATCTTTTATCGGTCGAAACTTGTCCTAGACCACCATCGAGTGTGTTTCACACCTAGTGGCGTATAGTAACATCGATTAACAACCACTCAATCATTTTAGGAGAAGGAGTCACTTACAATGATCTCTACCATTTTGACATTACACCAATTATGCATATGGGTATTCGATGCCAAGAGTGATGTAGACAAGACTTCCCTTTGGCATAATCGCCTCATCATCCTAGCATAACGTACATACGTCAAGTCGTTAGTAAGCGAATTATACAAGGATCCCATTTCTTTTAAACTTGAAGATCACCTTTTGCGAGGCGTAGTCGGAAAAATGTAGCAAGCCATATCATGATCCGAGCCTACCAAAGCAAGACCTTTTGATGTCGTGCACTCGGATATATGCGGCCCTATGTCAACATCTTCTTTCGGTGGTTCGATATATTTCCTATTGTTTATCGATGAATGGAGCCATTATTGCCACATTTTACGCATCGCCTCATCGGACTTATGAGAAGTTTCTAGACTATGTTCGGATGGCGAAACACAAACCGGCCGCAAAGTTAAAAAGCTCAAGTGACAATGCTATGGAATACCTCGAATGATTTCGATTCATTTTGCGAAAAGGGTATACTTCATCGGTGACTCCCGTATCATCACGCACGAATTCATATCTTTGAGAGATATAACGAACTTTGCCGGGCTACCCTCTCATCGCAGGACTTACCATGATTCTTTGAGAAGTAGCATGATAAATTATGTCTGAGACGAGGCTTCTATTAAGCCATTGTTCTCCCACACCTTTGAGCGGTGTGGTCACAAACCAAGAATTGGCCACTCGAATTTTGGTGCGCATGCCTACCACGGCCGGCAGGGGTAAGATGGATAACCGAGCAACCAAGCATGTATTCCTTGGTTACTCGGAACAATCAAAGGCTACAAATTATATAATCCACGGACTCGACAACTTACATTGTACGCGTGTAAGTTTCAATGAGAGTTTCATACTCACCTCACATCGAGAGTCTGTCACAAGCCACAAGCCATTGTCAGAGCCTTCCATATATGGTCGTACTCCACAGCAATTTTCAGTAGATAAAGAGTTAGAGCTCGACATTTCAAACTTTCCCACAGAGTTTATGGACAACACAGTCCTTCCAGCAGTTCCTTTAGCCATACCTCAGCCTCCTTTAGCTGTCCAGCAGCCCATCATACCTCCAGACCGTAATCATGTTATGGGCTACGGACTTCCCTTGGGGTTAGGAAATAAGTTGGGTTTTGTTTTTTTCGTAGGTCCGAAGTGTAAAATAAGGCGGAAAAGGAGGAATGCACGACTGACTGGGACTGTTCGAGTGCACTCGGACTCGGAGTAGGTAACGGACCCCTGCATTACCATAAGGACCTCGACATAAGTATCGGATAAGTCCGGACCCCTCCGGGTCAAAAGCAGGGATAAGTACGCTAGGAAAGTAACTTAGAAGTTGGGCGTGAGTTAGACAGAGCGGCGCCACGGACGGGCCTGAATGGAATGGCGGGCGGGCATCAGAGCGCGAGGGGCCGCAGGCGGTATTCACGCCCGCGCATCGCGCGGGCGCCGTAAGGCGAGTAGGCGGGCGAAGGCGAGTAAGCCATGCGAGCTCTTGCGATTCAGACGGACAAAGAGCCACTCCCTCCGCGCTGAGTGCCATTTCCGACAGAGGCGGTCATTCTCCCAAGTAACTTACATCACCGCCGCGCTCGCACACCCGGCGTTGTCTTTGATCGCCTTGAGCACCCGGGCGAACTCACTGCGAAGCAAATTGACGCCGGCCAAGGAGGCGGACGGTCAAGGGAGCCTCACACTCCAACAGCGGGATGGAGGCGGGAAGATGGGACCCAAGAAAGTGGCGGAGGTATAGGCACCATGGAACTTGGTGGGCGCAACATTGTCACCTTGGCTATCCGGACTTGGCCGTGCCGAGGCGGGGGTTGGTCGAGGAGTGGCACCGGACGTTTTCAGGCTCGGACATTTGACAGCCACCCTCCGTAGGCAGTTGCCGGCGAAGGCGGCGAGGTCATTCTCCCAAGTAACTTCACATCGATCTTCGCTGCTCTTCAGACAGCCCTCTGGCGTTGTCTTTGATCGCCAGGCACCCTTGGCGTAACTTCGACTTGAAGAAGCAATTGGCCGTGACCAAGGAAGGCTGCTGAACCTCACACTCAGCAGGGGACGGAAGGAGGCGGGAAGATGGGACCCAAGTGGCGGAGTATGGGCACCATGGAACTTGGTGGGCGCAACATTGTCACCGGCGCTACTCCGGACTTGGGCCGTGGTGGAGGAGGCGGGGGTTGGTCGAGGAGTGGCACTGGGCGTTTTCCAGTGTGGACATTGTGATGTCACCCTAGTCCGGAGTACGCCGGAAGATGGGGCTGCCAACAAGGAGGTTTGGTCTAAGAGCCTTCGAGAGGACCCCTGTGAGAGGACCGTGGAGGTCCCGAGGGCGTGTACAAATCTGGCCCAGGAGGAAATTAAGCGAGTCCCGGAACCTCTCAAGGCGGAGGGAAGATAGAGGCGGCAAGGCCGCCCCTCGGCTGAACGCATAGCAGACAACCAACACCGGGTTGATGCCGAGTTGCTAGGCAGGAGGGTGCGGCGGTGGCGGATAATTGTCCATCGGAACATGCTCACCAAGGTAGATCACCTTGGTGACAATCTGGTGTTCCCGCATGCACCGCAGAGGAAGGAGGGCAGGCGGTGGGGAAGGATCATCTTCGCCGGGGATCAATCGGGAAGCTCACAAGGTGAGGTGTGAGAAGCCTCGCCGTTATCGCGTTCTTAATTCATGTGGGCACACATGAACCTCCAAGGAGGGAAAAGAGAGCCAGACCCGGAAGGACCTGGCCGCCACCGGAGGCGGAAGGAAGAACCAGAGGTGGAAGCCCGTCCGGAAAAGAGAGCGGGAGGAAGGCACGTAGAGGGAATCCCAGACTCCATACGTTTGGAGCGGACTCCCTCGCCACCAAGGGAAGTGTGGGAGGGCTGTGGAATGGGGTTTTTGCATCCGGTGATTTAAAGAGGCCACATTTACCCTCTATGTCGTTATAGTCCTAGGATTCGATCCCAAGGAATGGTTTTGTGTCAAGGTGTTCTAAAACTATGGATTCTAGACTTACCTGCCGATCACTACCCCACCTTATCCAGCCTACTCCTACCCAAACCCACCACCGTGGAAGACTCGGCCACCGCAGTTGGTCGGTTCAACCACCGTGGCGGGTCCCACTACGCCGCCTGCCGGGGTCTATTTGTCACCGGCTCCGCAGCACCTTGGGGCTATGGACATACACACACCTATACACGCCTCACTTCACTCTAGGAATTTCCGATTCCACCGCACTTCCACCTTACTCATTTCCGATTTTCCCCACACGCACTCACAATCCCTCACACAAGACTCATCTACTCCTTTCGGGACCTTCCCTTCCTAATAAATCCTCTCTCCTCACGGGCCACACAGACCCCTCCTTGGGCCACATGCACCTCCTTGGGCCACACCCTCTTGGGCCACATGCACCCCCCTCATGGAATAAAACACGCCGGGTGGCGCAGCTTGGGAAAGAGGATCGTGAAAGAAAACCCTGGCCGGCTTCGCTCCGCCCCGCCCCTCCGCAATTCCTACCTCTTTTCCGGCCACCTACCACACCCGCGTGGAGCTTGGCCACTCGCTCTCGACCATCCAGGATCTTCCCGGCCTTCTTGTGACGAGAAGGCGGTGCATCGAACGAGTTTGATGCCGATCGCCTCCAACCAACCTCGCGCATAGCTTCAACACACGGAAGTTCACACCAAATTGTCTCAAGAGAGACACTCAAGGGTCTCTTATACATTCACCGTGGATTTCCACCACTCCTACCAGGTTCTAGAAAATATGGCCCACTACCACGCGCTCCTACCAATTCTGTAACTACACTCCGGGTCCTCAAAACATCCTATCCTCTACCCCAAAAAGAAGCTCTGCCTATGATGTCGCTCCTCTAAAATCAGCGGGCCGCTGTTGCCGCTTAGCCTCGCGGCGGGGTTCCTCGCCTCCGCCTCCGCCACGCCCGATCCGAGCGATTCTCCCCAAAACCTCCACCTCCACCGCCTGCAGCTTTTCGCTGCCTTCCCATGGGCGCCGCGCCTATAGGCCCTATGCCCGTTATTCCGCCTCCTCATCGCCGGGACAGCCACACTGTGCTCCTCCCTCCACGCTCGGCCTCCGCCATTCCTCGATCACCACTTGGGGGTAGGCCCCCGCCTCCTGCTCGAAGAACCATCGTAAACGCCTGTGGCGGTCAAGATGTGCAGCCAATAGTTTCGCCTCCTGTCCCAACAACCACATACACATTTAGAGTGAGCACCGCTCACCATGCAGGTTGTGGACATGAGCATCCTCATCCACGCAGCACAATACGCCTTCCGATATAGAGGTTCACCTCTCCTCCGTGGACAATCCTGGGCCGGCTGGTTTCAGGACTGCCATCCCATCTGTCTGCTTGACTTCCCCACCTCGGTTCCTCCTTCCGCGACGGTGGCTTTAGCCACCGTGGTGGTTTCCCCACGGGTGGCTTGCCATCGGCGTTGCCGTGGCTCGCCTTCTTCTTGGCTTGGCTCTCTTGACTCGGCCCTAGCTTCATCTCTCTCGCTATATCTCTCCGCTTCTTGAATTTCTCCAGAGGCGCCATTGTTTCCATTTGCCCTCGGCTCGCGAGACCTCATCTTGAAGCTCAATTGTAGCATGCCCCTTGACCTCGATTCACTAAGGCCTCCTGCTGGGTGGACATGGCCTTACCGCCTCGTTTTGCATAGGGCCGCCTCGCATTCCGTCTGCGCTCCTCGCCACCTTGTTCTCGCCTTCGGGCTCTCCAACTTCTCCTTGAGCAACTTTTCCTGGCTCGCACACCTGTGAGAGCCATGGTCACTGGTCGAGGAGATCCGCTCTCGAGCCATGGTCAAGTCGTGGCCTCGCAGATTCTCAATTGCTGCCGTGCCCATTCCTCCACACCGTGACGCGAGCGTGTCTGCCACTTCAGTTCACGGGTGAAATGTCGCCAAAATGTTCCGGAGTCTGTCATGACTTGGCTATCAAACTAACCCCTCTTCTTCTAGGGGTTGGTTTGCCACTACTTCCTCATCCGCCCCAATCTCCTAGCGGCGACTCCTCGCACCGAGAGGCACAACTTGTCGCTTCCTTTATTTTCTCCTCCTTCACTGCTCCGATTTCGACCGTGACCCTAGGTGTGTCAGGTTCCTCTTCGGGCGCCCTTCCCTTCTTCGCCGACGCTCTGCTGCCGCCGCCTCCGCTTGCCCTTGAAACCTCCCCACCTTCATCCGAATCTTCTAGGGAGGCGACTCAATCCCGGAATCCTTCCTAATCTTCCTTACACTCCTCCTCCTCTACCTTGAGTTCCCCGACCGGCCAGCTATGAAGGGCGACACGCCCAACTCCGCTAGACACAATGAATACATGAATTAGAAAAGGTGAAATCAAGGAGGGCCGAGGAAGGGAGAGCAAATTCGCCTCTCCTCAGCTGTCTCTCAAAGATCATCCGCCCCAATCGATTTGTGTACCTTTAACCACCTCATGAAGAAAGACCAGAAGTGGTCCGCCATATGATCCAACTTCCGATCAGAAACACAAAATCCACTTGGCTAATCCCACCACCGGCAGACACGAGTTGGCGAGTCACCCATCCATTGTTCACCCTCACTTCTCCAGCTTCATGAGCGCAGCCTCCTCGTGGTCTTTCTCCGGGGTCAATTACCAAGCTTCCATCCTCGATGCTTCTCGCCCATACATCGCCGAAAGAGTCCCAAATCCCGCTTTGCGGCCTCTTCCTCGCTCCTCTTGCAACTTGGTTCTCAATTGCCGGCGACTCTTGCACCAATGCTGTCAGAACACCATTTCTTCTCCATAAATTCCACCACCCCGCACCAGTCTGCCTCACCTTCCAAAGGGTCCATGTTGGGCCACCGCATGGTGGAATTTTCACGCGCCATCTCCTTTCTCCTTGTTTCAAAAGAAGACCCACCCGCAGACGCCGAAAAGGGAACACCACCCTGCACGCCTCCTCCACTCCCGGGCGCTGCCTCCCTTTTCCTCCTTCCTTTCGCCAACGCCTGGTTTCCTTCCTCCGCCGCCACCGCTCACTGACCGACGCCTCCTACCGTGACAAAAACAGAGCTCCGCCAGAGCTGTATGCGCCTGGGCTTGCTGCAGCCCGCCTCCGACGCCTGCCTGAAATTCGCGACCTGGCCGGTGTGTGCCTCGCGCTTGCGCCCGACTGCCTGCGCCCGCCGCCACTAGGGTTGTAAACTCCCCACAGTGCATGCGTCCGTTCTTGACCACCGTGGTGGGCGGCTACCTCCCCGCTTGATCGCTGGCGCGATGTAGGCACCTAACATATATAGACACTTTCTTATTTCTAAAATCACCAAAACCTAAGGACTCTATCTCCACCTATCCGGGTCGAAAACCTAAGGTTCAAAAGAAAATTATTATCCCAAGGGCCAAGGACCATTCTCGATAAAAGACCTTACCCAGCGATTCTCAAAGCACTTTGCTATACAAACACTCCCAAAACAAAAAAAATCTCATCCCGACACTTTAGAGGGGTTAGTGTACATGTGGTCTTCCACATACTCCTTCTCATTTGTTGGCGCCTCGCCAACTTATTGGTAATACTTTTTAACTCGCCAACCGTTGACTCTAGTTGGCGGGCGATCCATTCAATCAGTCGGATAGATCCGTTGTCGAAAACCTCCAAGACTTTGTAGGGTCCCATCCACCTTAGATGTAACTTACCTGGAAAATGCATGTATCGGTTATCATACAATAAAGCCAGGTCTCCAGGAACAACATACTCTTGGCACTTCAGTCGCTTATCATGCCATTCTTTCCCCCTTTGCTGAACATCCCGCATAATTTGTAGCGCTTGCTCCCTGTTCTCCGTGTGTCTTACGAATCCGACCAACCTCTCCAACTGGCTTTCCTCCACAGGCATTCGACTTGGTTCTCGTACTCTGAGGGTGGGTACTTCGAACTCTATTGGCATGACGGGCGAATGTCCATATGTAAGGTAATACGGGGTCTGCTGCGTTGTCACCTTTTCCATGGGTTCGGTATGCCAAAGCGCCGAATGCCATATCCCATATATGCATATATGAGCTTGGTTAATCTTGCACAACAAGCCGCTTGCCTTCTTCTGTCCCCATTGGCCTTTGGGTTGTAGGAGTGCGTGATCAACATTGAAGTGATCGGTCATATTAGAGATTACCCGATTGACGAATGCGACTCTATCACCGACCAGCCCAATGGGCAGCCATATCTAGTGATGATTTGCTCAAACAGAACTCGCCACCACGTCACGCCGAATATAGCTGCTTTGGCGCCCACCATCCGTGTACAGTAATCTGTGGCTACCAGGATGTATTGGTTTTGGCGGGTCTTGGTTTTGGGCTGGATGGGCCCGACAAAATCGATCCCCCATTTCTCGAATGGTGCCAGTGCAAGTATGGGGACAAGGGGCCATTGAGTTGTTGCTGTTGGCTTGCCGACTCTTTGACAAGCGTCACAGCGCTTTACGAATTCCTTGGCATCCTTGTACATTGTAGGCCACCAATAGCCAGCCTCCAGAATTTTCCTGCAAGTGACATGCGCGGCATAATGGCCCCGCCTCCTCCTCGTGTAATGAGCTCAGGACTCTGCTTGCCTGCTTGGTGCGTGCCCATAACCGCTCCCTGCCATCCGGACCCACTCGGTATAAGTTCATACTGTGCCGTGTAAGTGGTCTTGAGTAGTGGACGAGCGCCTGTTTCTGTGCTTTGGGAAGATGTGGAGGGATTTGACCGTGCCTGATAATCATAAATCTCCGATATGTTGGTCTAAACCTCCTCCCTTCTCAATCGGCTCTCCACCCTTATTTCCTTCCGAACCGGTTCTTGCCTCACGCTTGCCTTCACAAAACAATGTCTCATCGGAAAATCATCTTCCTGGTTTCGCCCACCGCTCTTGTCAAGCGATATGAAGTCGGCGTTGACATGCTTCCCGCCTCTCGCTCTACCGTGGAAAGAAAACTCCAAAGAAGATCCAACGGCTATCCGTCCCGAAAGGTCAGGTTTATTCACAAGGTGTTTCAAGGCAAAGTGATCAACGTGAAACACAAACTCATATGAGAGGAGGTAGTGTCTGAATTTCCTGACCGAGTAAATCATTCCCTGCTTCGGCCCGTGGTGGTATACTTGCCCAAGGTCCGCTAGTTGTCCGCCGCATAGTAGATCGGAAAATCCTTCTTCTTCTCATCCCCGCTAAGGACCGATCCAATTGCAAATGCCGAAACATCAACGAAAACATGGAATTTCTTACTCCGGGCCTCTTAGCGGAGGCCAGTGTCGCGGCGCAGTCCCGAATGCGCCTCCTGCTCCATCGTCCATTCCCACTTTGATCCTTCCTCAACAAGCTCGTTAGTGGGCAGCCCGCTATAAATTTGGGACGAAACGCCTGTAATACCCACCATTCCTGTGAACCCACGGAGTTCTTCAGCGTTGAAGGCGCCCTAAGGGTGGCTATGACCTTTACCTTGTCTCGATCGTCTATGCCTCGCTTGAACTGGCGCCCCACAGAATCCTCTTCCGACATGCCAAAGTAGCACTTTCCGGATGCGTGCATAATTGCGTGGTTCGACACCGCTCCAGACACTTTGAGGTGCATAAATGGTCCTGATGAGCCCCAACACGATGGTCCCAAGAAAACTTCCATAAAGTCCCTAAGGAAGTCCTTGAAGATCTTGGACGATGGTTCGTGTGAAGACCACATGTGAACCAACCCTCGCCTCAAGTGTCAGGTGAACGATTTTTTGTTTTAAAAGAACAGCGTGAGTGCTTTGAGAATCTGCCTCGAGTCCCTTTATACGGAATGTTCTTGGCCTTGGAGATAATAATTTTTCGACCCTTAGGGTTTGACCCAGGGTGGGGTAGAAATAGAGTCCTTGGGCATTGGGAATTTTAGAATAAAAGGTGTCTATATATGCTAGGGATGCTCACAATATGCCACAGCCAGCGAAGGTCAAGTGGGTGGTGGCGGAAGTTCCCACCACGGTGGCGGGGCTGCACTGTGGAATTTACAACCCTAGTGGCGGAGGCGGGACTACCATCTCGGAGGCGAACCGGGCAGGAGCACCCAAAGACCGGGCGAGGTCGCGACTTTCCGGAGGGCGAGCGGAGCCGCAGCAAGAGGGCCACATCAGTACCACGCCACGCTGTGCCAAGTCACCGCCTCACTGCAGAGGAGGCGCCGGACGATCAGGCTGGAGGAGAGAAATCGGCGCTGCAAGTTCGGGCGAGGAGGCGGGAAGGAGCGCGAGGGAAATTCAAAAGGAGAGCGAGGTGGAGGTTGTGGGGAAAATCGCTCGGATCAGGCGAGGTCAAGAGCGAGAGGGGTCCCCATGGGCCGAGGGGCGAGGCAAAGAATCGCGAGGCGGCATGATTTTAGGAGAGTCGCGATAGCCTAGGACCGGGTTTTTCGTGCGAGAGGATAGGGAGTTCCATCACCAGAGCCGTTGTTGCTTAGATTGGTAAGGCGCCGTGGTAGGAGCTACAATTTTAGACACTAAAGAGAAGTGAGGGGACCACGCCGATGTATAAGAGACCTCCGGGTGTCTCAAGGCGCAGACGATTTCGTGTGAACTTCCGTATCGAACCGCCGAGTGGGGTTGATTGAGACGTCCGTCAAGATCAAACGCCCGCGCACCGCCTTCTCGGGTCACAAGAAGGCCGGAAGATCTCGATGGTCGAGAGCGGAGTGGCCAAGCTCCACGCCTGGGTAACGGAAGGCGGGCCACGAAAAGAGGTAGGATCGCCGCGACCGAGGCGGAACCGCCGGAAGGCGAATCGCCTGCCGCCGGGTTTTTCCCGATCCTCTTCCAACCGCTGCCACTGTGTGTTCATTCCATGAGGAGGGGTCTGTGGCCCAAGGAGGGTCTGTGGCCCAAGGGAAAAGGGGTCTGTGGCCCGTGAGACGAGAGAGAGTTCATTGGAAGGGAAAGGTTCCTGAGGAGTAGTTGTGCTACCGGGAGGATTGTGAGCGTGTGAGGGAAAATCAAACGCGAGGGGAGTGAAGTGAGGTAGGATCGCAAATTGTAAGGTGAGGCGCCTTAGGTGTCCGATAGCCCCTAGGTCCGTGTTAGAGAAGTGACGAATAGACTCGAAGGCGGCGATGTGGGGCCCGCCACGGCCGAACCGCCACGGTGGCCGAGTCTACCACGGTGGTGGGTTTGGGCAAGGTAGCTGGAGAAGGTGAGGTAGCGAGTAGGTCTAGAATCCATAGATTTAGCACACCTTGACACAACACCATTCCCTTGGGATCGAATCCTAGGACTATAACGACATAGAGGGTAAATGTGGCCTCTTTGCCTTCGATGCAAAACCCATTCCACATTTTGGCGCCGGGAATGAAATCACAAGGTTATAGGGGACTAACCATAGCTTAGGTGTCTAGTTTTGGAGTGTATCTAGTTAGGTAGATGGATGCCACGGGTTGAGTCGAGGGTTCGAGTCAAGTCGGACGGAAGGCCACACGAGAAGCGACAACGCCAAGCAATCGGAAAGGTTAAAAGGGTTGCAAAACCGCGAGTTGAGGAGGGTCCACCGGAAGACGCACTTGGAAGGAGAAGGAGGTAAGGAAGCAACTGGACGGGGTCCGATCTTGTTGGAGCAAGATCCCCAACCTCGGACTTGGACGAGGTACCACCGCCAAGGAACCTCGGACCAATTCCATCCACTCTCTTCCAAAAGTGTGCATCTGGAGATCAATCGACTCGCAGAACCGTTGTTGGACCAACCACCGCGAATCAAGAACGATAGTCATGACCACCACCACACGGTGGTGGTCACCACCAAGCAACCTTATCTGGAGAGGGAAGGGTATGAAGACCCGATGAATTTGTTGAGCGCTTTGAGCACCGACATTTGCAAACCAGAAGCGGAGATGCCAACAGATTCCTTGTTCTATGGAGTTCTTCGGGGGTCCAGGAAGTGGTATAGGCGAATACCTCAAGTCACCACACCTCCAAAGAACCTATGAAGAATTAAAACCGCCTCGTGAAAGGTCTGGGGGGCTTGACGAGAGGGATACGTGTTGTCCAAGCTTGAAAACCCAGAGAGGAAAGAAGGAAACCTTGCAGCGTGTGGAGAGGTTTCACACCACGCGATCAAGTGGCCCTCACTGAGTGCAATACGGTGGTTCGCTAAAGGCCTGGGTTCTAAGATGGGGAGACACGTAAGGTTACAAGCGGAGAAGAATTTGGGCAAGGCTATCAAGGCGGCGCTAAACTATGAGGAATCCAACCCGCAAGGGAGGAGGAAGGCTAAGAAGGAGAAGAAGAAGCCTGTGGCTGGAAAAAGAAGGATTCCTCATCCTCCTCAAGGAAGTTCATCGGTGAAAGCTCCACAGAAGATTCCATGAAAGTTCCTGAGGAGGAAACGAGTGACAGTGGAGGAAGCGCCATCGATGAGGAGCGCAAATGGAAAAAGAAAATGAAGGGTCGTGCACGGACAACAAGGAGCCGGCAAACAGAGGCGGCGTACAAGAAGGACGCGAACAAGGAGAGGGAGGCCGAGCCAAGAAAGTAGAACAACAGGGAACAAGATGGAGGAGATGATGGCAAAATTCGAGAAATTCCATCTTAATGCGGTCAAGGAACATGAGAGGCGGAGAGTCACGAACCCACGAGCCAACCTCTTCGCTCAACGTGGGCAGCAGGGACACTCCAAAGCTAATTGTCCGACGACAAGGGTACACCGGGATATGAGGAAGAGGAGGAAGAGGGTCCGTGGAAGATACATAGATCCGGAGGTTCACAACCCAAGTGTACCCAAAGACCATGTACCCCAACCCACGTAATTCCACGGGTAGGCGTCAGAATCACCGCGGGTAACAATCCAATGGGCACCGCCTTGTGCTATAATTGTCGCAACCTTGGACACTATGCATACCGCCTTATCCAACTCTCAAGGCAATGGAGATTTTGATAAACTATGTCAAGATTGTAGCAAGCAGGGCATTTGGCGGTGAAGTGTGCTCGCCAAAGCCCCAAAGACGGTGTGAGGATCGCACCACCCAACGGAGTTCACCAACCCAAGTCCGGTCCGCCATGCATGTTGAGGACGCACTTATGGCGGGGATGGGGAGAGATTGGAACCCCGAGGAGCTTGAGGGATTAGACGCAGAGGGAAGCGATTATTATGGGGAAGCCTCGCCATGGTCGTTAGAACAAGGAGCACAAAAGCAAAAGAGAGGCGACGGGGAAAAAGAAGAAGGAGGCGGATACGACCACGGGATCGGATGAGGGAGAGAGTGTCGCCACCATGGAAATACCAACACCGGAACGCCAAAGACGAAACAAGTCCCGCGGTGACTTGGCGGATGGACCATATGTGCAAAAGAGTGATGCAATGAGACTGAGTGTTCCAGAAAGGTGAATGAAGGGTCAGAAGCGTCAAGGGGTGGAACCCACCGATTTCAGAGAGAACCGAGTTAGGGTTTCCACCGGACGACGGGTGAAGTCATGGATATGATACAAGAAGAATTGGCAAGGAGGCTACGGGGAAAAGGGGGTGTCGATTTCCACCCTGTGGGAGTCCACCACCCCACCGGAAGGGCCACCGTACCCCAAGTCATGACGAACCGGAACCCACACCAACCAAATCGGATGGTAGAGGTCGGCCACCGCTTTTCAATCTCGCCGAGGCCATCATGGACCAACATTTCATGATCACATTCGGACAACTCCGAGACAATCCGCGGTATAGGCAACAGATCGAGGGCGTTAAAAGAGGCGCAACCCAAAAGAGGCGCAATGTTATACCAGGCCGCCGCATGTGAACTTGGTATCCATGGTGGATCAAGGCCCACCAACCTGTGGAAATTGGGATGTGTCATCAAGGAGTGCCTCTCGACACTGGTAAATATTATGACGTAAGACACGGCTAGGAAATTGGGCTTGGATATTGAACATACTACCAAGGTTTTGCGGCTAGCCGACATGTCCGTAATGGTGCCGGGGAACCGAGGGTGCTAACGACCATTGGAACCATCCCCTACTTGATGGATTATGTAGTCATCCAAAGAAAATCGCTGTACGACGTCCTAATTGGCCGAACATGGATGTACCGCAATGCACGCCAAGTGGGGCGGAAGGAAGTCGGTTTTAAACCGCTGGAATGGGATCCCAAGACCAAGGAGGGAAGGATGTGCCTATCGTGGAGTAAGGACATGTATGCGTGAAACTCCAATCAAAATGAGGGTACACCTCAGAGGACACGTCCGGGAGATGAAGAGGAAGATAGGTTCCGTCGCACATCTCATGGTCCGATGAGGAGCGGACTACCGCAGATATCCCATATACAATTAACCCGAGGGTCGTTACGGGTAACCGCCGAATGCTCCGCAAGGGGTCCGGCGGGATTCGAAGCAGTGGAGAAAGCCGGAGGAGGCGCCACGCAGTTCACGTGGAGGATTTGTTTAGGGAATGGGGCATGAGAGAAGAGGAACCGGGAGCCAAGAAGGATTCGGGTTAGCACCGCACCAGAGAGCGAGTGGGTACAGTGATGAAGTCAAGGACGTTGAGGTTCTTCCGTGGTGCTCAAATTCTCCGAACAATGGATGCGGCGTTGGAGGAAGGAATGAAGCAACCGCTGCGTAATTTATCGATGTTTTCGCCTTCGAGGTAACGACATGAAGGGATCCCCAAAGAATGGGGCGAGCATAGGATTGACTGGAACCGTGGAGCAATCCGAAGGATTCCACAAGACAAGTTAACCAAGTACTCCTCAAGGTAAAGGATCGCTTGGAGATGTACCTCAAGGACGTGATCTATCCTATAGTCAATACCGAATGGGTGGCTCCAATAGTGGTAGTACCTAAGAGGCGCTGTGCAAAATCCGAGTTTGTCGATCGGAGAAGGTTGAATAAGGTCACCAAGAAGGATCACTTTCCGCTACCCTTCATCGATAATATCCTCGGATCCGTCGCAGTGTAATGGCGATTCATTCCTAGAGCATCGGGTATAATCACCGCACCTTAGGGAGAGCGATTGGCCTCGACCGCTTTTACAACCGATCGGGGACATATGCTTATGACGGTTGACGGAGCACCGGGTCCTTCATGCGAGCCATCGCAAAATTTTCAAGGACTTCCTCGCGACTTTATGGAAGTTTTCCGGACGACTGCGATTCAGCTGGACCATCCGCACCTCGAAGTGCCCGAGCCGAGCACGCAATTATGCTCGCATCCGTAAAAGTGCTACCGCATGTCGAGGAATTCGCTAGCATCGAATTTCAAGCCGAGGTATAGAAGTAGATCCGGACAAGGTAAAGGTCATCGCCACCCTTAGAGCACCAATAACGCTAAAGGAACTCCGCGGTTCCCGGGATGGTCGGGTATTATAGACGCTTGCTCCAAATTTCGCCAAGCGGCGCCCACTAACGAGCTTGTTAAGGAAGGATCGAATGGGAGTGGACGACGAACGGGAGGAAGCATTTCGTGACTTACGCACCACATCGCTACAGCCCCACGCTAAAAGGACCGGATCGAGTAAGAAGTTCCACGCTGCTGATGTTTCAGATTTGCAATTGGGCTCCCCAGCTGGGATGAGAAGAAGAAGGATTTTCCGATCTACTATGCCGGAGACAACTAACGGACGCGAGCGAAAGTATACCACCACGGAGCCAAGCACCGGGAATGGTTTACTCGGTCGTGAAATTCGACACTACCTCCTCTCGTATGAATTTGTGTTCCATGTTGACCACTTTGCCTTGAAACACCTTGTGAATAAACTCGACCTTCGGAATAGCACTGGATCTTGCCGCTGGAGTTTACCTTCACGGAAACGAGAGGGTAGGAAGCATATCAATGCCGACTTCATATCTCGATTGAAAACAGGAAGGTGGAAAACCACCGTGAAGACGACTTTCCCGATGAGACACTGTTTTCAGGAGTTGCAAACCAACCAAAGTGAAGCCTGGAAGGAGGGAGCCAAGATCGATTGAGAAGGGAGGGTGGCTTCAAGACCAACATATCGAGATATACGATTATCTTGGCACGGCCAAATTCCTCCACATCTATCCAAGACATGAAAAGCGTCCACTACTCCACCATTCATCTACACAATAACATGAATTTATACCGAGTCCCCGGACGGCGAGCAGTACGCATGCGGTGTGAGCGGAGTCCCGAGCTTTTACACGAAGAAGAGGGAGGTCATTATGCCGCATGTCACATGAAAATTTTGAGGTCTATTGGTGGCCTACAATGTACAAGGATGCTGGAGTTCGTGAAGCCGTGACGCCAAAGGGTCGGCAAGCCAACAAAGAACAACCCAATGGCCCCTTGTCCCCATACTTGCACCGCACCATTCGAGAAATGGGGAATCGATTTTGTCGACCTATCCCAAAACCAAGGCTCGCCAAAACCAATACATCCCGGTGGCCAGACATCAGACGCTGGATGGTAGAAGCACGCACCGGTAGATTCGGGCGCACGCCGAGCGATTCTGCTCGAGCAAATCATCACCGATATGGCTGCTCACTGGAGCGGTCAGAGGAACACATTTCTCAATCGTAATCTCAACATGACCAACCACTTCAACGCCGCCACGAAGTCCACGCCTTTATAACCCAAAAGCCAATCCGATTAAAAGGCAAATGGCTTGTTGTGCAAGATCCTAACCAAACTCACCGCTATGCGTATGATCGATATGAAATGCATTCAAGACTGTGGGCGACTGGATCATGAAAAGGTGACAACGCAGAAACTCAGATTATCTTACTTACGGCATTCGTCATGCCAATAGAATTCAAGTTCCCACCGAGAATACAGGAACCAAGTCGAATGGGAGGAAAGTCATTGGAAAGGTTGGTGGGTTTCAGACACACGGAGGAGAGAACAAGCCTCCAAGTTATGCGGGATGTCCAAAGAGGAGGAAGGAGTGGCACGACAAGAGATTGAAGGCCAAGAATACGTTGTTCCCGGGATCCGCTTTACTATACGATAACCGATACATGCACTTCTGTAAATTACATCTCGATGGATGGGGCCCTTCGTAGTTTGAAGTTTTCGACAACGGATCAATTCAACTCAAGATTTTAGTGGCTCACCGCCAACGCCAACGGTTGGCGGGTCAAGAAATATTACCAATAAGTTGGCGAGGACGCCAACAAATGAGAAGGGAGTATGTGAAGACCACATGTGAACTAACCCCGCCTCCAAGTGTCGTGGTGAACGATTTTTTTGTTTTGGGTGTTAGAATAGAGTGCTTTGAGAATCGTCCGAGTCGGTCTTTTATACGGAATGGTCCTTGGCCCTTGGAGATAATAATAATTTTTCGACCCTTAGGTTTGACCCCGAGGGGTGGGGTAGAAATAGAGTCCTTGGGTATTGGGAATTTTAGAATAAAAGGTGTCTATATATGCTAGGGATGCTCACAATATGCCAGCTTGTGTAGTCAAGGGGTGGTGGCTAGTTCCACCACGGTGGCCGAGAAACGGACGCATGCACTGTGGAATTTACAACCCTAGTGGCGGAGCGGACTACCACACCGGAGCGAATCGGGAGAAGGCACACCCAAGACCGCGAGGTCGCGACTTTCCGTGAGGGGGAATGAGCGGAGCAGAAGAGGGGCGCGCTGCACCACGACGCCAGCAAATCCACCGCCTCACTGCAGGAGGAAAGGGCGCACGATCGTGCAGCGGGCGGCGGAGGAGAGAAATCGCCGCAAGTTCGCGAGGAGGCGTGGAAGGAGCGCGCGAGGGAAATTCAGGGAGAGGTGGAGGTGTGGGGAAAATCGCTTGGACGTAGACGAGGCCAAGAGCAGAGGGGTCCCCCAATGAGGGCGAGGCAAAGAATCGCGAGGCGCAGTCTACTGATTTTAGGAGAGTCGCGATAGCCTAGGACCGGTTTTTCGTGTGAGAGGATAGGGAGTTCCATCACCGAGAGCCGTTGTTGCTTAGATTGCAGGCGCCGTGGTAGGAGCTACAATTTTAGACACTTAAAGAGAAGTGAGCCGTGCTGGACCACAGATGTATAAGAGACCTCCGTGTCTCTAAAGGCGACGATTTCGTGTGAACTTCCGTGTGTCGAACTGTGTGGGGTTGATTGGAGACGCACAAGATCAAACGGCACCAAGACCGCCTTCTCGGGTTACAAGAAGGCCGGAAGATCTGGTGGTCGAGAGCGAGTGGCCAAGCTCCACCGTAACGGAATGGCAGCGCCGCCGAAAAGAGGTAGGACGCCGCGGACGGGCCGAGGCGGAACCGCCGGAAGGCGAATCGCCCAAGCAAGCGCCGGCCTTTTTCCTAATCCTCTTTACCAACCGCCGCCACTGTGTGTTCTATTCCATGAGGGAGGGGTCCTGTGGTGGCCCAAGGAGAGGTCCTGTGTGGGACCCAAGGAGGGGTCCGTGTGGCCTGTGAGACGAGAGAGAGTTCATTAGAAGGGAAAGACTCTGAGGAGTGTTACTGAGGAAATTGTGAGAGCGATGAGGGAAAGCTCAAACGCTGTAGGGGAGTGAAAGCCAGAGGTAGGATCGCAAATTTCCAAGAAGGTGAGGCGCCTTTAGGTGTCCATAGCCCATAGGTCCGTGGTTAGAGAAGCTTGACGACCAGACTCGCTGGAAGGGCGTGCGTGGTGGGCCCGCCATGTTTAACCGCCATCATGTACGAGTCCACCACTGGTGGGTTTGGGCAAGGTAGCCGAGAAGGTGAGGTAGGGCCACGGGCGGTGTCTAGAATCCAGATTTAGCACACCTTGACACAACACCATTCCTTTGGGATCGAACTTAGGACTATAACGACATAGAGGGTAATGGCCTCTTTATGCCTTCGATGCAAAACCCATTCCATACAGATGAAAGACCCGCCACTTATCAACTCCAAATTACAAGGCCAGGCATATGTTCTCATAAAGCTGGCCACGCCAATCGCTTTCCTAAGGTGCAATCGTTATATCTAGAACGAGCCCATCTACAGCCCATCCCGCCACTGTAGAGATCTAGGATATTATCGATGAAGGGCAGCTTAAAGTGATCCTTCTTGGTGACTTTATTCAACTTTCGCGCCCCGCAATCTTGATTTTACCCGGTCAGCTCTTAGTGTACCACCACGATTGGAGCCACCCACTTGTTGACTATAGGATAGATCACGTCCGGGCCTTTGAGGTATGTACCCAACCGTCCTTGGACCTTGAGGGAGTATCTCTCGATTTAACTTGTACCGCGAATCCTTATCGATTGCTCCTGGCTCCAAGTCAATCTTATGCTCGCCCCACTCCTTGGGGATACCCTTCATGTCGGTTACCTCAAAGGCGAAAACATCGATGAATTCTGCAAGCAGTTGCTTCATGCCTTCCTCCAACGCCGCATCCATTGTTCTAGAGAATTTGAGTACTTTCCCTGGAAGAACCTCAACATCCTTAACTTCATCTCCGCTCGCACTCCACTCACGCCCATCAAAGGTGTTGATGCCGAACCTTCTTCCGCTCCCGCGTTCCTCTTCGCATGCCCCTCTATCAAACAGATCCTCCGGTGAAAACTGCCTGCTTCTTCCTCCTTATCCGTTGTTGCCCTTCGCTTCCTCCTTCATTCCAGCAGCCTATGGTTACCCTGCAATGTACCACCGCATTGATCATGTGGAATATCTCGCGATAATCCTGCTCCTCACCGTAAATGAGATGTAAAGGAAATTTGTCTTCTTGTTCCGCTTTCTCCGCGTGTCTGGAGGTGTATCCTTCGCTTCCGCTGGGGTCTCAACAGACATGTCCTTACTCCAAGTTAGGCAAATCCTACCTTCCTTGGTCTTAGGGTCCCACCCAAAGGGTTTAAATCCGACTTTTTCTTCCCCATTTGAGTGTGCATTGAGATCCATACATCCAAGTTCACCAATTAAAACACGCTATACCACTGCCACTTGTGCTTGATGACCACATAATCCATTAGATAGGGATGGTTCCAATGATCGTAACATGCTCCGCTGGCCTCCCCATCGCACCATTCTCGACATATCCGCCAACCGCAAAACCTGTCAGATGTTCGATTTCCAACCCCAATTTTCCGGCCGCTTCCTCCGCTATGATATTCACACCGACCAGACGAGGTACCCTTTTATGATGCATCCCGCAATCTCTACTGAGTTCCGCTGCCCTTGGTCAACCATGGATACTAGATTGACAAAGAAGTGGCCTTGGTCCCGCTTAGAGGCACGCTTTCTGGGCTGGGCTTCCTTCAATGCCTCCCGACCGCCGCCTATACCGTGGGTTGTCTCGGAGAGTTGTCCGATGATCATAAAATGCTGATCCATGATGGCCTCCGCTAAGTTAAAGGAAGCACCTTCTTTGCTTGCCCGCCGCTTACGGTTTGTAGATCAGCTAGGCTTCGAGGCACGGTGGCTCTCTCTGTGGGTATGACTCGGTGGGGCGGTGTATTGAGAGCATCCACCCTCCACCTCGTGGCCTTCTTGCCTCCTCCCCGGATATCATCCATAACCTCTTCCGCACGTCGTGGAAATCCTAACCCATTTTTCTCCGCCATGAGCCTCGAGGAAGCTTGTAAAGTTCTACGACTATGTCCGTCGCGATTCCTTTTCTGTTTGAATTTCCACCCTCGCCATTTGGAACACTCAGATCTCACACTGCATTCACCGCCAAATTGGTTCGTCTGCCAAGTGCCGGATGCGCTGGGTCCGCTCCACGAGCCTTCGCAAATTTTGATTTCCTCGCTTGACGCGTGAGATACGCCCTCTCATCCGACCCTCGTGGCCGATCTCTCCTCCTTCCTTCTTTTCTTTCCCCACGCCTCTCCTTAGCTTTTGAGCCCGCTGCTCGACGACCCATGTATGCCTCCCCATAATAATCACTATCCGTGGTACTCTAAACCTCTAAGCTCGTTAGGTCTTAATCTTGGGCCCCTCCCCATAGCCATCAACGCTTTTCTACATGCATGGCGTACGGAACTCTTGGCTCGGAGCCACCGAACTTCACACCGGTGGTCGCGCGATCTCGACGCTTTTCGGGTTTTGGCAAAGTACGCTCCGCCAAATGCCTCGCCGCTTGCAATCTTTACGCTTATCGAAATCTCCATTGCTCTGCCGAGTTGGATAAGGCAGTATGCATAGTGTCCAAGGTTGTAGAGTACGTGTGATGCTCATCGATTATTACCCGCCACCGATTTAACGCCTACGCCGGAATTTCGTAAGTTGGAGGGATACATAGTCTTCTGCACACCCGATTTGACTGCATTTCCTTTAATTTGGTATGTATCTCCACAGTGGTATCTTCCTCTCCCCTGTATATCCGAGCGTATGCACTCTGTTGCGGGCGCTTAGCCTCGAATGACCCTCCGTTGTCCAGACGCTGAACAAGAGGTTAGCCCGTGACTCTGTACGCGCCTCCTTCTCGTGTTCCTCCTTACTGCTGCTAAGATGGAATTCTCTCAAATTTTGCTATCATCTCCTCCATCTTGTTTCCTTGTTCCACTCTCTTGGCTCGCCTCCCCGCTCCGCATCCTTTTTGCATACATCTTGTTTCGCCTTGCCGCCTCTTGTTGTCCTGCATGCGACCTTTTCATTTTTTCTGCCTAGCGGCCTCATCTAATCCGGCGACGCCCTCTCGAACTGCCATCACTGCTTCTTCCTCCGTGGAACTTTCGTGGAATCTTGTGGAGCTCTTCACCGATGAACTTTCTTCCGAGGAGGATGAGGAATCCTTCTTTTTTTCCTGTCTTCCGGCTTCCTCCCCTCCTTCCTTAGCTCTCTTTATATCATGGTTAGACTTCCCGCACAATTTAGCGCCTGATAGCCTTGCCTGCACTCTTCTCCGCTTGCAGCCTTACGCGGTTTCCCCATCTAGAACCCTGTGCCTTTAGCTAACCATCGCAATGGCCTCGCAACTCAATGAGGGCTACTTTGATTCACGTAAGCCGTGAAACCCTCAACATACGCCTGTGCTCTTCCTTCCTCTCCTCGCAATTTTCAAGCTGGGACAACACGATCTCTCTCACGCTGCCTCCCCAAACCTCCTCGCTGCATAAGCCACCCTCAAAGGGCCGGAGGTAATGACTTGGAGGTATCTGCTACCATACCACTTTTTTTCACGACCTCCTCAAGAACACTATAGGAACAACAATGCGCCAGGTATCACCCGCTCGATTTGCAAATGTCACTACCAAAACGCCAACAACGGCATCGGGGTGATCCTCATACCCTTCCTCTCCATACAATGGGTAAGGTTGCTTGGTGAGACTCACCACCCACTGCAGGACATGACTACTGTGTTGATTCAAAGAATTGCCTCGGAAGTTGACTGACTACAGTCAGCCGCATACACCGAAGGGAGGTCAAGACAGATTGACTGGTTCCTTGGCCGGTACCTTGTCCGTAACTCCGAGATTGGGGCTCTTGTTCGACAAGACTCAGTTCCCTGATCCTCGTTGATTCCTTTACCTTTTCCCTTCCACCGGTGCGCCTTCCGATTGATTCTCCTCAACTCCCGGCCATTTTTTCAATCTTTCCAGCTGGGCCTGCTGCCGCTCACTCCGAGGCTTCTCTTCACTGACCCTACCACTCAAGGCGCTTGATCACAAGAATCGTGATGTGATGGTACCCCAGCATATATAGACACTTTCTATTTCTACCATTACTAAAACCTAAGGACTCCATTTCCACCCACCTATCCGGGTAAAACCTAAGGTCCAAAAAAGAAAATTATTATCCCAAGGGCCAAGGACCGCTCGAGAAGACCTTACCAGCGATTCTCAAAGCACTTTGCTATACAAACACTCCCAAAACAAAACAAAAAACTGCTCATCCCGACATCAGGGGCACATATGGTCTTCCACAAGGACATCCCCACTTCCTCCTCCTGCCTCAACGGGAGCACAAGGCAGCAGAGATGGCCTCAGAGCGGGAGCCGGGCCCGCCCGACAGATCACCGCCAGCCCACGACGGCAGCTCACCGAGCCCCGACGGACTGTGGGATCAAGAGGCTGAAGACGGTGCCACCCGCCAACGCACACCGGACGGCGCCTGTGTCTTGCCCCGCCAACGGAGTGGCAAGAAGTCAAGAGGCGAGAAGGAAGGGACGCCCAAGGAGCGGAGGCCATCGCAGCCCACCGGAGTCCCTGCCTCCGACGGGAGAGGCAAGAGGGTCAGCCCCAACCCCTCACCCTCCGAGCCCTGTGGAGAAAGAGGCAAACAAGGAATCATGCCAAGAGGGCCAAGAGGTGAGGCTCCTGACCAAGACTGTGACCTAAGGGTCCCGATTAGGTCCGAGAGCCCAGCCCGACTCGCCCGGATCAAGGTATGGAGGTCCTGGCGGACCGAGAGATGCCCGCCCACAACGGACTTCTGGGGCCTCACTGGCGCCTGTGGAAGAGACACGGTGGTCCTGCTACCATCATGGATTATGCCTGGGTCTCGGACGGCCGAGAAGACCCAGGAGGTGGAGGCCACAAGGAGGCGCATGGTGCTCCTCCAGGAGCAGATGGAGGCGGCCCAGGAGGCGAGGAGGAAGGCGGAAGCTCTCGGCCGCATCGAGGAGGGAAGCGCCGGAGGCCGGGGAAGTCCGTCCATTCGACAGATCGACTAAGTTTCTTCACCGGGTGAGCACAAGGTGCAGAGGCCCAAGCACGGGCTGAGGATCTCTGCCGACGAAGGAGGGAGGCGCAGCAGGAGGCGGAGAGGGCTCGCGACCTGGCTGAGGCGGCCCGCCGCCCAACATCGACTCAGCCGAGGCTCACCAAGGCGCAAGGAAGCTGGGCGAAGGTCGACCGGGATCACTATCGACGTGATCGGAACCGGTGGAGGGAGACGGCTGGGGTAGCCGCGGCCAACCTGAAGGCCGAGCAGGCGGCAGCGGAGCAAGCACGGTCGAGCCGTGAGGAGGCGCTGGAGGTCAGCACCCGGGAGAGGGGACCTCAGGGTGCAGCTGCAGGAGGTAGAAGGGCGGCGGCAGGAGCTGGAGGACAGCAAGGATACCTTGGAGCTGCAACTCCAAGACGCATCGGAGCAGCAGGGGGTTCTCAACGAGAGAATCCAAGACTTCGAGCGGGAGATAGAGCGCCTCCAGCTCCGCTTGAAGACGGAGGAGAATAGGCGACGGTGCAAGGAGTTCGACGTCGCGAGGCTGCAGCAGGAGGTGGAGGAAGCCAGGAGTCGGACGGGGATACCGGCCCGCCTGGAGAAGGAAGTGGCGGACCTCCGGGAAAGGATAAACGGAGGGAAGAAAGCACTGGAGGAGAAGCAACGGCTGCTCGTCCGGTTACAGGAAGCAGAGGGGGAGCTCAGCTCCATGGCCCGCAAACTGGCAGCGGAGCTGGAACAACGACGGGAGGAGGAGAACGTCGAGCAGCAGCGAAGGCTGCAGGAGGTGACGGAGGCCGCCTTGACGGCATCAAGGGAGTCCGCCCGCTGCTGGCCAAGCTTGGCCACGGAGACGGGGCAGCCGACAACATGCCCACCGAGCACCTCCGAGGAGGGAGTACGGTGCCCGGCTCATGGAGGAGGCGATTCAACAAGTCGATTCCGACTACTACCACGCAGAGCTCCTCAAGGCTCTGAGGTCCCGCGCCACCCCAGGTGGAGGGCGGACTCTGCAAGGGTCGGAAGGAGGAGCGAGGAGGAAGGACTGGGGACAGCAGCCCACGGGGACCCTAGGAGCTGCTTGATGACGAGCAGCAGCGCGAGGGAGAGCTGGAGGAGCCTGGAGGAAGGGTCACTACACCGAGGTAAGCACTCGACCCGCACTGGAAGGAAGGGAGGAGGACCTGGGAGGCCGTGGAAGGCGAACCGGGCACTGGGAACCAAGGGAGGGCCTGTGATGAGCCCGTGATCGCCCGTGAGGAGGCGTAACCAGAGGTGGGTCCGGACTTTGTCCGGACTCGAGGAAAGGCCGCTCCCAAGTCCGCCCTCAAGGAAGTCCGACTTAGAGATCCAGACTTAGTGACGAGACGACCCCGAGGTCCTGACCTGTGGAAGGGTTGGGTCCAAGACCGACCTCAGAGGCAAGTCCGGACCCCGAGGTCCGAACCCGTAAAGAAGGCGGACACAGTGGACCGGACTCAGAGGGAAGACTGACCTAGAGGTCCTGGAGTCGAGACGGGGTCCCGAGGTCCACTGTGAGTGGGGAGAGCCACCAATCACCCCAACAGATCCATTTGAGGGCCTGCGCAGGGCCCGCCAGAGAGATAAGAGAGGAGGGAGGAGGACTTAGTGGTGACTGCTGTCGCCGCCGCCGGTAGCGCACTCGATGCACTGGGAGAGGAAGGGTCTACCGCGATCATCCGATTGGGTGCGCCGCAATGCCGCTGGGTGCCGGCCAGAAGAGGAATCAGGGGCCATCCCACCACCACCGACCGGAGATAGGAGGAATAGGGAGAATAGGCGGCCGATTAGGGGCAACCGAGCTGGCCCTCACGTAATAGAGGTGTAATAAAGGCGCCGACCTTCGCGAGTATAAGAGGGCCGAGCCCGAGTAAATCATCTTCTTGGTGTTGATGCCGCTTCGCACTTTGTGCGCCTTCTTGCTAACGTGAGTCCCGAGTCATCGAAAGGTGCACACCCGGAGAGATCGATCAAGGTCCCGTGACGGACCCTAACGTGGTGGTGTGTGCGGTGGAAGAGCGATCGGGACCCTTGTTCGCCCGTGAGCAGCCGCCGGCCGAACGGACCGAACGCGAGCCGGAGGAACTCCGGAGGGCGCAGAGTCTTGACGAGAGGCCGCAGAGCGACGGAGGAGGTCCGGACTGCAGCCACTCGCTTTTCCCAAGGTTGATGAGTGTAGTAAGAGGTGAGAGGAACGGACTAGAGGAACGAGTGACGTGAACGATACGGACGCAAACGGGTCCTTAAACGCTTCACACCGGCCCGCTCGTGTGGACGCCAGAGTTAGAAAAATGACGATGTGTGTGGTCCGAACGGTCACAAAGTGAGGTGAGAATCGATTGAACGCTGCAAACGGAGCCTATCACTCTTTGGGAGCGGACTTTACTACAACGACACGGGATTGTGCGCGCCCGGCTGGCCATCAGCGAAAGTCGCGCCACACTTGTAAACATAGATGATTTCGACTGGTGATGACCCACCACGACGAATTTACAAAAGAGTCGATCCAAATCTAGAGGTATTTAAAGTTGCTGTTCCAGATGTACCAATTTTTCCTCGTCGATCTGCACGAATTCATCGTCCTAGGTCCGAGTGGTTAGATCCACCATATGAACTCGTGATAGCTTGGTTTCTCGCAGCTGAATAACAATCCACAAAGATCGTGTCACTGCTTTAGCTAGCACAATAGCATCATCTATATTTGATCCACCGACACTTGACCTATCGGAAGCATTGTCTGGGCCCCAAAAGGCGAATGGAAAAGGCAATAGACTCGAATACAACAACATCATAATAACACATGGGAAATGGTAACCTTACCCGCTAATCGGAAGCCAATAACCTCAAGTGGGTATTTAAGCTTAAGCTTCACCCAGATGGTTCTCAGTGGCATGCTATAAAGCCCAGGCAAGAGGCTACACCTGTGCACAGGCCTTGACTACACCGAGACCTTTAGCCCAATGGTCAAGCCCTTCCACCTCGATGCGCATCCTCCCATGTTATGTCAGAAGAAACAAATTACTTGTCCATCAAATGGACGTTAAAACGGCATTTTGAATGGGGATCTCACAGTAAACTATCTACATGAATGAGCCCGAGGGATATATCACCGCTCAACCAAGGTACATGTCATCCGCTCAAATCCATCTATGGTTTGAAACAACAAGACGGATGTGGAATGCAAGCGAGATAAGAAACTCCGCAAGCTAGGGTTTGTCCCTCTTCTGTGGATTGCAGCAGATATATGTCTTGCAAAAGACCGACAAGATACGTATCATCGCACTCTATGTGGATGATAATTTTATGTTGCCAATGATCAAGAGATCCTCACCTATATTAAGAAGGAGTTGTCGAGCATGAGTGGGACATGACGGACGCCCGTTGAAATTTGCCCTAGGAATCCTTCCTATTCGATCCCGCAATCAATGCGGTGTATACATCAATCTCATTTTATCAGACGTAACCAAGTTTAACTTACGATTGAATCCGGGCCCACCCTTGTATCAACTAGTGACAATGTCAATTGAGGATTGCCCATCCACCGTGAAAAGGCTATATTGTGATCCCATACCGAGAGTTAGTAGGAAGCTTTGCTTTATCTCGGCTGCGTTGACACGACCGACATTTCCAGCGTAGGCATTGTATCCCGTCGCAAAACCAGATGCGGAAGCATTGGGTAGCAGTAAAGAAATCTGCGCTACTTGAAAGGAACTCGGACATATACCTCAAATATCTGAGATGGCGTAGCACTCTTACCTCTCATATTCGGGATGCGCGGTGGGATGTGGACTCGAGAAAATCGATTGCATATTGTGTACTTTTTGTGGTTCGCCATTAGTTGGCGATCGAAGAAATTATCTACCGTCGACCTATCATCTACCGAGGCTGAGTATGGCGCCCTATCCTTGGCTGCACGAGAGATCACATGGGTGCGTCAGTTTCTGGACGGTATTCAATGGAAGCAGCCTGGTGCAACCCTTTTGCAATGTGACAATCAGTCGGCTATCGCACTCACTGCCAACCCTATTTTGCACGCTCGATCAAAACATATTGAAATACAGTTTCATTTCATCCGACAGGCGGCAGAGATGGGCACAATCAAGCTACAGTATGTGCACACTTCAGTGAATGTAGCGGACTTGCTGACAAAAGGATTACCTAAGGCAACTCACGAACAACATAGTGTGTCACTGGGATTAACAAGACCAGCAGCATCGACTTATCTTAATCAGCATGCGCCAGCATCAGCTCAGCATGCCCCCACAACTTCATGATCAAGGCAGTGCGAGTGAGCTGCAGCGGTAGCTAGCAGTTCGCAGCAGCGCATTGGCATCCACGCAAGGCACACCTCCTGTGTGTAACGCACAGTTTGTGCTCTGCCACTGGTGTTAGACCTGCTTCACACACGCGCGCACAAAGATCAGTCGTGGATGAAGCATAAAGGTAATCAAGTCAGGACTCTCACAACTTCACTTCCACCATAGCCATACCACTGCTGCAGGTTTGAGAAGGGTTGTCGGGAAGGGGCAGTTTGCACGCCGCCCTGAAGACAGCAAGTTCGACCTCCCTCGCCACTTTGGAAGTAGCGCGCGCAGGGCCAGTCAACTTGTGCTTTCGACTTCCTCTCGCATCCTCAAATCCAGCTTGCAGCGGTTTTCCATCTTCATAGTTCGGCTCTTCCGGCACCGGCTTTCGAGCTCATCGAGCTTAGGAGGAGGCGATGCAAGCAAGATCGCTGTGGCAAGCTCTAGCGAGGAAATGATCACGCATGCGCAAACCATCGCGAGCGCAGACCAACGCTCACGCACCCGAGCGTTAATCGTGGAGATAGCGTTTGGTGTTTCGCCTCGAGCCGCCACTAATGGATAAGGTCAGTTAGGTCCGAGGGGGCGTGAATGCGCATGCTATGTATACTAACTCGTGGTTATGAATGATCACGGGTTAACTAACGTGAATAACGCCTCAATAGGTTATTAAGTTATTAGGTTAAAAATGCTTACACTCACTTTTCTTTATTGTTTCATTGAACCCTAAGTGCGCTTATCTTTTTCGCCATCCGCACTGCTCAAGCGCCTCGCTTTTTGTTGCCACTCAAGCACGCATGGTGATATCTAATCCACTTTACGTGTCACCCCCAAGCGCCCTAATCCCTTCTACCGCTTCACGCTCTGGAGAAGTGGTCACAGCACTGCAACCCCACAAACCCTCCGGCTCCAGAGCCTCTGGGATGGCTTCCACCTGAAGATGTCACCCCCAAGCGCCTCCCAATCCTCCTACCGCCCACGCCTGGAGAAGTGGCCGCAGCCCTGAACCCCACAGCCCGCTCCAGCAGCCTCCGTGGATGTGCTATGATACTAATCTTGACTTGGGTTTAGTGTTTGATTAGCATTAATTAATCTAATTACTTATCTTTAAGTAAGTAATTAGTGTTAATTAATCTAAAGTGCTTATGTTAATTAAGCATTGATTAGTGTTAATTAATCTAATGTGCTTATGTTAATTAAGCATTGATTAGTGTTAATTAAACATGGTTAGCAATAGCTAAGTGGATAAGCTCAAGTAATATGCTTTGGCATATTCCTTGCATATTATAGTGTATTCTTAGGATACAATAGCTATGGATAAGCTCAAGTAATATGCTTTGGCATATTCCTTGCATATATATATAGCCGGATGCCAATAGGATATCTTAGGAATATGCCGATGCCAGGTCTAGTATATATAGACCCTTCCATTGAGGACAAGCTCGATCATAGCTTGTCCTCTAGATATGCAATGCAAGAGCGTTGTGAGGAGGCCAAAGCTATGACCGAGAGCGATGTGAGGAATTTGCGTTGTTCTCGTGGGGAGAGTGTGTTTGTGCCACGACGGCGAGCTACTCCGTTGTTACAAGCTATGATCTCCAGTACGCTAGATAGGCCGTGCTAGGCTTAGTGTGATGCTAGGCGATGCTAGGCGACAGGTGACGCGAGGCTATGCTCTACAAGTAGGCAAGGCCCCAGTGTGCCCAGGCTTGAGGCCCAGAGAGGGACCAAGCCCAAGGCGAGGCGAGAGGAGGCGCCCAAGTCCAAGGCCAAGGAGAGGAAGAAGCCCAAGTCCAAGGCCAAGGAGAGGAGAAGCCCAAGTCCAAGGCCAAGGAGAGGAGGCGAAGAAGCCAAGCCCAAGGCCAAGGAGAGGAGGCAAGAAGCCCAAGTCCAAGGCCAAGGAGAGGAGGCAAGAAGCCAAGTCCAAGGCCAAGGAGAGGAGGCGAAGAAGCCCATACCAAGGAGAGGAATGAGGCTCCATATAAGGGGCTGGCCTTTTAAGGCCAACCAACCAAGGGAGAAACAAGAGTATTTTACCTTGGGCCTGGATTCCAAGGGATAAGTGGATAGACATGGGTATGTCATCAGTCCATTTGACTTGTCCAAAAACTGTTGGCACCCCATCCAGGTACTGATCCACCCAGGTGCTTAACTCGAGTTCCTATGCCTTTGCTATCCAACTCACCCAATTTTTTTCCTGCAGAGTATTTGTATGCAATTTTAACATGCATAGATACTTAGAGGTTTCACTAATCACGATCTAAGATAGCGGGTGTGTTAACCTTGATTAAGGGTTTGACCAGCTACCAACCGCCTGGAGTGCATGCTCGACACACTCGATCCGGACGGAGCTACCAACCAAAGAAGTCCATCAGAGCGAATTCAAGTCCCGACCAAGAGAGAAGTGCGAACACTCGATTTTGGTACCATAAGGACGCGGAGGAACCCATACACAATCAACAATCTTTGAAGGATCCGTGAGTGGCAACACACAAGACACGTTAGTGCCGCCGACAACTCAGAAGCGACAATGAGGAGGACTTGTCTCTTGGAGTCGCCAAGATGGGAGGAGACAAGGATCGAATGGAGTTGTTCACAGACGAGCGGCACCTTGCCACCGGAGGACTTCATCGAGAAGTACGGTGTGCGGAGATGGAATTGAAGACCGGATACGGCGATACGGCTTCATCCAAATGCAAGTACTTGGGGATGAAGCATTGGCGTGCTATCGCGAGCACAAGGCGAGGTTGTTGAGCACATCCGGAGGACCAGTGAGTAGCTCAAGCTCAAGGAACCCAGACGAGCAAAGGCACCGAGGGGCACGATCCCATCAAGAGATGTTTGACATCTTCCTACCGGAGTTTCCAAAGCACGGATGAGAAGATCTCCGAGCCGACACACTTCAAGATGAAGTCAGCGAGACCGCTAAGATGGCTTATCAAGAATCGACCCTTGGTACGTGACACCAAGATCATGAGTGACCGATCGTCAGAGAAGTACTTGTGCATTGCCATATGCACCGCGCATGAAGGTGCAACAAGCGGTGCACAAGACGGGCAACACTACACCCTCAAGGAAGTGTACGAGATGGTCGACAAGATAGGGCCCACGACACTTTCTCTCGTTGCAAGTGATTACTCCAAAGACAAGTAGGAGTGGTGGACGACATGACCGACGCTGGAGGTCGAGTGGAGGAGCTCGGCGAGACAAGCCAGCCCACACCCAAGTGACGAGCCCTCGCGTGAGGTGCCGAGGACCATTCCCCTCATGAGTGCGAGCATGCATTCGGAGGAGTCAAGGGTGAGGAGCCATGCCCTGTGGGAGGTACGGCACAATGAAGCGGCATGTTGGGAGAAGCATCCGAATTGCGGCCTACGGGTTATCGAGGCAGAACCCCGCCAATGCATCTCGGCCAACCTCATCCACAAAATCAAGAGCAAAGGCGCTGGAGGAGGCACGCCAAGTCCCGTGGACAAAAGAAACGGAAGCATCAAAGAAGACGATGGACACGTGGCACGCCTTGCAAAGCCGGAGAAGTTGGGAAGGCGAAGATCAAGGAGAGCAGCATCATCGAGGACGAAGAAGATGAGCACAAGCTTGATACATGGCGATCGTGACCGATCCAAGGGCAGGAAGAAACCTCGCAGCCTACGAGAGAAGATAAGGAAGAAGAGGATGTCTTGACAGCAGGAAGACACGGAAGGAAGCTTCGGATCCTCTTCCAACCTATGCCAAGATGCCAAAGTCGCTTGAGCCATTGCCAGGAGCAACGTGGGAGCAACATCAAAGTCCAGTGGGCGATGTGGAGAAACCCATGCAGATTTTGAGACGATGGCACAAAAGCTCGAGATGCCATGTTTCACCACAAGACATGGGGTTGAGCGTGAAGGAAGTCGGGGTTTGACTCGGATGTTGACAACCCTTGAAGACGAAGCAAGTGTCCAAGATGTGCCACAACAGTGCAATGATGTCACCGACCGAGCCAAGCATCTCAAAAGCGAACGTGCACGAGTGGGAGTGGCTTTGGTCAACAATCGGGAGAGGCACATTGAAATCAATGGATTCGCACCAAGGAGGGTGTTGATTGACACCGAGCACAGCCTGTGAAGAAGAGTGAAGGAAGCGTGGGTCTCCACCAAGAAAGGTTGAAGGAAACCAAGTGGAAGATCCGACCGCACTGGGACCACGAGCATGTGTTGGGGTGACAAGGTACAAGTCAAGGTTTCATTCAAACCAAGAACAGCAGACTTCACCTTTGTCGAGGTACACCGCTGGTCACCGGCGCATACATTTGATGTCTTGCCGGGAGCGGACGCTTTGTACAAACCTCGAGTCATGGTGGATTTGTGGACGGAGACCTACTATCGACCAGCCGGAGAAGCCGGAGCAAAACCGATGAACGGATTGCCCGTGATCCCTCGCACTGCATGGCAAGGATCATGAGAACCTCATTGCCAACACACCCAAAGGTTGTTTGGTGAAGGACACGCCATACGTGTTGAACCTCTTGGCGTGTCTAACAACCGAATCGACTGATGGAGGATTTCGACGAGGAGGAGGAAGACAAGCTAGGGTTGCAACCACCCTGAGGAGGTTCTTCAAGTCACCGGACGGAGTGGTGATGCAGAATGAGCCGCAAAAGTGGAGGATGGTGCAAGAGGACCAAAGGTCCTATGAGCCGAGAACTGTAAGTTCTTGCCTAGGGTTGAGCCTGTTTGTGACCTAAACACCTGTGTCATCACATGGCGACCTCGGAAGACGTATAGTGCTCGTGGAACTCTTTGGAGGCATCGACCGCCAGCGTAAAGTGTGGCATCAAAGTGCGAAGATACGTGCATTGTGACCCGGATCCAAAAGCAAGGATTGTGTCACGTGCCGTAAGAGACTTGATGGGGAGTACCTAACCTCGACGGGAGCGAAGGGTTACCGCTGATGGATGTTCGCATGATAGGGTTGTCCCATTTGAGTTGTCTTGGGCAACCGTGGACCTTGTCATCGCAGTTGGGAGTGTCAAGGACTATCCTCGCAGTAAGGGTCAAGGTCTCAAGGATCCAAACAAAGATTGTTCTATGACCGATGAGGATCTTGCGCTTGATCCGAAAGGGCAAGAAAGGCCTTGTGGATACATGTTGGAGAATGTGCCAAGATGCATGAGCGTGAAGAAGCAAGTTCCAGGAGGATTTTGCCACGATCCGAGGAGTGTTGGTCGAGCTTCTATTGGATGCTCAATTTGGTTCGAGGGCTCATAGGTTGAGGTCCATGTGGACTAACCTTGCTCCCTTGGAACATTTGAAGTGTGCGAGGTCGCTCACCAAGCGACCTAATCATGTTGTCAAGGATGTGCTAGCGGAAGGCATGCCCAACAAGTCATCAAGATCGACAAGCCGCCGACTTCCTGAACACGCCGACACCCCATGGCGGCTTGGCCAACCTTTGTGTCCAAGTCCAAGTCTTACGCCTTCAGAACCATGGGCGTTGGGGATGTACATGGCGAGGTTTGGGAGAGCCAACAACCACAGAGAGGAGTTGGCCATGGAATGCCGAGCCACAAGACACCGGAGGACCGAGAAGGAACGGTGTCGATTGCTTGGGCAAGCATTTGACGTGAACATGATGAGCAAGCACCGGAGTCCAGAATCTCAAAAGAAGAAGGCAAGAAGCAATAGCAGTAGAAGCCCAACATCCCGAGAGCCATGTTTAATCGAGCAACCAGAGCAAAGCGTTGAAAGGAGTTTCACTTGTATTTTTGCTTTCACGCTTGCGAGATGGGAAGTACACCAAAGGGAAGTTCAAGAACTAATCAAGACAGGGGTGAAGGCAAGAAGAAAATGACGAGCAACCGGCAGGGAGAGTAGTCCACATGACAGCCCATGAGGATGTCAAGACAAGCCTCCACTCATGGACAAGGTTCATAACCTCGACGACATTCAAGGAGATTGGTTTTGTGCACAATGCGCTACATGAGGTGCGACGTGTAGTTCTACTAATGATAATGTTTTGACTTAGAGTCTCACATTATCGGGGGATTGGTTGCACCTATATATCTGCGTATTCGATTTGTTGGTTGTTGGTCGAGGAAGTGCTTATATGAATTCAAGTGCTTACCTCGCGACAACCGCTATGCCGTGATACTAATCTGCACTTGGGTTTAGTGTTTGATTAGCATTAATCTAATTACTTATCTTTAAGTAAGTAATTAGTGTTAATTAATCTAATGTGCTTATGTTAATTAAGCATTGATTAGTGTTAATTAATCTAATGTGCTTATGTTAATTAAGCATTGATTAGTGTTAATTAAACATGGTTAGCAATAGCTAAGTGGATAAGCTCAAGTAATATGCTTTGGCATATTCCTTGCATATTATAGTGTATTCTTAGGATACAATAGCTATGGATAAGCTCAAGTAATATGCTTTGGCATATTCCTTGCTTATATACGATGCCAGGATATCTTAGAATATGATGCTGTGGTCTAGTATATATAGACCCTTCCATTGAGGACAAGCTCGGATCATAGCTTGTCCTCTAGATATGCAATGCAAGAGCACTGTGAGGAGGCCAAAGCTATGACTCAGAGCGTGTGAGGAATTTCCGTGTTGTTCGTGGGGAGAGTGTTTGTGCCACACGCGTAGCCACTCTTGTTGTTATTGGTTGCACCTATATATCACAGATCCGATTTGTTTGCTTGGTTGTTGGTCGAGAAGTGCTTATACGAATGGAAGTGCTAACCTCACGACAGATGGCTTCAGCCAGCAGTCACCCCAAGCGCCTCCTAATCCTCCTACCGCTTTCCACGCTCATGGAGAAGGGCTTAACACTGCAACCCCACACCTCCGGCTCCAGCAGTCTCCAAGGTTAGTCTCGACCCGAGAAGTCACCCGCGAGTCACCCCGAGCCTGTGTCTCACTGGGTCTCGCACTCATCAAGCGTGGGCGAGCCGTCACCGCAGCCTCTAAACACATCCTCTACCACCAATTAATCCTCGACCTGACTCCAGAACCACCCGCCCCTCGAGCACTAAGGCAAGAGCACACTGAGCGCCAAGATGGTACTATAGTTCGCCCATTCTAGGCGCCTAGGCCTCCTTATACTCCCACACCCTAATCTAACCCGCCTATGTATGGTACCCTAACCCCGGTCGTGGTAACCGCCAAGACGTAGCTCATCATTCCACCGAACTTCGGCCCACCACCGCTCGCCAAGCAGATCCGCTCCACTATGCCATCCGGACTAACCCGCCGGCCGGACCATTATCCGGACTAAGCCGCCCGATCGACCCATCCAGATTAGGCCCCTCAATGGATTTCATTCGTCGAACGCCGCCGGCCGACCGCCGAACGCCGCCGGCCGGACTTACCTGGCGGCGCCGGCGACTACTACCGAACGCCGCCACGGACTTACTCCGAACGCCGCCGGACTTACCCGTCGAACGCCGCCGGACTTACTCCGAACGCCGCCGGCCGGACTTACCCGCCGAACGCCGCCGGCCGACCACTGCCGGACCCCGCCTGCACGGACTTAGGGTCTAGGGATTGCACACTAAGTGCACCGCCAAAATTGACCTTATTGGCTAACTCCTCCTCGTCCCTCTTAACAGTAATGACCCGAAAAAAAACGAGACAAGACTAAAACAAGTCGCCAGGAGTACGGACATCGGATTTGGCACTCCACATATATTCTTATAATACAATAGCTAAGTGGATAAGCTCAAGTAATATGCTTTGGCATATTCCCTACGTATTATAGTGTATTCTTATGATATTTCCGACATATGCTGATGCCAATAGGATATCTTAGGAATATGCCAATGCCAAGGGCTAGTATATATAGACCCTTCCATTGAGGACAAGCTCAGATCATAGCTTGTCCTCTAGATATGCAATGCAAGAGAGCTATGACTCCAAGAGCAATGTGTAAGGAATTTGCGTGTTGTTCTTGTGGGGAGAGTGTGTTTGTGCCACGATGTGCGAGCTACTCCCTCCTGTTGTTATTGGTTTGCACCTATAGATATATCTGCGTATTAGATTTGTTTGCTTGGTTGTTAGTCGAGGAAGTGCTTATATGAATTCAAGTGCTTACCTCGTGCGACAGTTTCAAGATTTCTGACTCAGCAATGTCTGTTATTTTTGACCTTTTGTCCACTTCAATCTTGCCCAAAAAGAACACTATGCCGGAGTATAGGGTCGACGTGCGGAAGATGTTGTTACATACATGTTGGGGTGGGGGCGTTGATTTATGCTCGTGATTCGGGATCATGCTCGTTTGGGGTCCTATACATTACCTAAGCTTAAGCTGGGCCTGGTGGCGAGCCAAGGTTTTGGACTGGAGCGGCTGGTCAAGATATTGCCCGCAAAACCATGTTTTACTTCCCACTGACAGAGCGCCTTCGGAGAATGTTTGCTTGTCCTGCCACTGCGAGTGAGCTGACTTGGTGGAAGGACCATAGGAGCACTGATGGCAAGCTACGAATCATGGCAGACACACTCGCTTGGCAGGCTTTGGATTCAATGAGGGATTTTGGCCTTGAAGAAATATCCGGTTAGGGATTTCCACTACTGGCTTTAATCCCAATGGGCATCGGTCTGCCTCCTATTCCATCTGGCTTGTGTTTCTTTTGATTCATAATCTTCCCCCATGGCTTACAACAAAGAAGCAGAGGATCTTAATGCCCATTATCATCCCAGGCCGAAATAGGTGAAGAATATTGATATATACTTGCAAATGTTATTAGAAGAGCTGGCCATGTTGTGGGAGGGTGTTCCGGTAGCCGATCGCTCAAAACCAAAGGATCACCCAGAAACCGGTTCATGTCGGTACGCCTAAGGTGACTAAGCATTGAGGTCGGCTTTGCATAGCTCTATTTTCACGGCCTAGATGTCCTCCTTGGACAACGCGTAGGGCGCTGCGGGCAGATGGGCCTCTCCATTATCGTTCACAATGGGCCACAACCAAGGTTTGGAGTTCAAATTCATGAGGTCAATTCTTGCATTGTGCGTGTCCCATTGCCCGCTCCATATATGTCAAAATGCCTGACAGTTGTTCACTTTTATGTGCATCACGTCTTTGACCCACAACTTCAGAATTGCTGGCAGGTAAGGCAACTTTTCAATGAAACCATACATGCGTTTCACACCCTAGGCCCTAGGGATTGCCCTTATACCAAGGGGTGCACTTTGCCAGGCTATCATTTCGTCCACAATATCCTGCACGGAGCGAGAAGGAGGTGCCGGCCGGAGCTCTATAGCATTGTCAAAAAATTCACGATCCTAGACCTGCCTCTTGTCCTCCAATGAAGGGCACCATCGCCGGTGACCATTGCACAACACTTTGTCCACTGCGTTGGACCAGTGACTCTGAGATGGGTGATATATACTGGACAAAAAAAAAATGAATGTATTTAGAATAACTGAATTTTGAATCACTTACAAAAAAAGAGCTGGAAAGTTTGACTTGACAGATGACCTCAAATCCAAAGCAATCCTGCTCCAAAACAATCCAGATTTATCGATAAACAATATAAACAAAGATTATCATATAGTCTAAGGGGCAAGGCTTGGACTGGGCATGATACATATCAAACAAGATTTTTCATTGACACATCCAAAGAAAAAAACACAACCACAATGTTAAAAACGATACTTTCTCATCTCTTGCAGATTGCTAGTACTACATCACTTCATGTGTAGGACCATTCCATTATTGGGGTTTTCCTTTTAGATTGAAAATTTGACCTGTTGGGTTTCTTTTTTTTTTGTTTATAGTTTTTTTTGGTGTTGACGTTAGATGGCTATATGGCTTTTCTAATTCTTTCTGGGATGTAGATGGGTTGTAGAATTCATGGAGGTTTTGCCATATTCTTGATGTCCAAGGAAACCTGTTCTATTTGCTCGTTGAGTCATTTCTAACCTTGTCTATTATAATCGCTTTGAGTTATATAGCACCTGGCTTCCAATAACCCACCGCAATCCACAGAACACCGGTAGCTTCTGACCTACAATCCGAACAAAGCTCCAAGACCAGGGTAATCGCAAGTGGCATGGAGTACTATAGCCAGACTCAAGTCTTTATTGTATGACACTTGGGCGCAAATAGCCAGACTCAAGTCTTTATTGTATGACACTTGGGTGCCAATAGCCAGACTCAAGTCTTTATTGCATGAATAAAGAGTAGCACTCGAGAGAGGTGGTCTGCGAGTTGTCGTTTGACAGCGAATTACTTGGAGCTTAGTGCTTCATCGTGAGGTTAGAGCGTAGATTATTTGGAGGTTAGTGCCGAGTCGTAAGGTTGAAAGCGTTGAGAGTCGTGCAACTCTCTATGTGGAGTGAGTTGGAAAGTCCTAGACTCCTGGGGAATCCAACACTTGTCGCTTCCTTAGTGGTTGGCGTAGTGAGGGTGTTACTTTATAGTCGACCTACTTCTAGAGGGGTAGGTAAGATCTCTAGAAAATGAAAGTTGTAAATTTGCAGGAAATAAAAAGTTATGAGTAAGAAGACTATATAAAAAATTATATTATTATGTTGTATTATATTATGCATCGTAGCAACCAGAGTGGACGTTTTCAGTCCTACCCTTGCTCTTTATTACAACCTTTTAGTCTTATGTAACCAGGTATCACTTCACGCCTCGCATTTAGTGGGTGATGGAGAGGTGAGAGGGCGACACGTGGTGAAAGGCAGTGGGTGCAGTGTTGACGAGGGTGTGAAAGAAAGACCATGGTGCGAGCGAGGCGTGATGGAATGGCTCGTCCGACTGGTAGCGATGGCGGGCAGGGAGAGGCATACTCGCTGGAGAAGTTCACGCTGTACGAGACGCGAGCCAGGTTCTATCTAGTGGGGAGGGACAAGCAGCGGCAGCACTGGCGAGTGCTCAAGATCGACCGCTCCGAGCCGGCGGAGCTCAACATCAGCGAGGACCCCGTCACCTACACGCAACAGGAATGCCTGGCCCTGCTCAAGCGCGTTGCCGACGGCAACAAGGCCACCGGCGGCCTCACCCTCGTCACCAAGGCCTACGGGATCGTGGGATTTGTGAAATTTATGGAGTCCTACTACATGATCCTGGTGACAAAGCGGCGGCAGGTGGGCCGCCTTTGCGGCCACGCCATCTACGGCATCGAGGAGAAGCAGCTCATCACCGTGCCGCACTTCACCGTGCAGACGGACCTGGCGCACTCCAAGACCGAGCAGCGCTACAAGAAGCTGCTCTCCGGGGTGGACCTTACCAAGGACTTCTTCTTCAGCTACACTTACAGGATTATGTCGTGCCTGCAGAGGAACGTGCAGGAGCAGCAGCCGGTTTACGATAACATGTTTGTGTGGAACGCCTTCCTCACCCGGGAGATCCGGGAGCGTCTCAACAACACGCACTGGACCGTGGCGCTGGTGCACGGCTCCTTCGAGCAGCAGAAGCTCTCTGTTTTCGGCCGCATTTTTGTCATCACGCTCATCGCGCGCCGATCCCGGCACTTTGCCGGGACCAGGTATCTCAAGCGCGGGGTGAACGACAACGGCCGGGTGGCTAATGATGTGGAGACGGAGCAGATTGTGCTGGATGAGGAGTCGGAGCTCATCTCGCCGATCGGCCACATGAGCTCTGTGGTGCAGAACAGGGGCTCCATTCCGCTGTTCTGGTCGCAGGAATCGTCCAGGCTTAGCCCTAAGCCGGACATCATACTGCAGCGCTATGATCCAATCTACGAGGCTACCAGGCTGCACTTTGAAGATCTGGCCCGCCGGTATGGCAACCCTATCATCGTACTCAACTTGATCAAGACCGTGGAGAAAAGGCCTCGTGAGATGATGCTTCGCCGGGAGTTTGCCAACGCTGTGACCTATCTCAATCAGATTTTGCAGGGGGACAGCCGTCTGAAGTTCATTCACTGGGACTTCCACAAGTTTGCCAAGAGTAAGTCTGCAAACGTGCTCGCTGTCCTGGATGCTGTTGCAGGTGAGGCTCTGGATTTGACAGGAATTTTCTACACGGGCAAGCTGTCCGCGTCCAGGCAGCGGATGCAGCAACAGCGCTTGGCAGCTCACGCCAAGGATGCTGCGCTGCCAAGATCTACGATGCCATTCACTGACTTTGGACGCTCTTCTTCTTCTTCTGCGTTGGATACTGTGGGCTTGCCTAGCAGCAGCAACAGCAGTATCACTCGCTCAACTTTTAAGACGTATGGGAACCAAGATGAAGAACGTATGCCTGAAGGAAGGGAACCCAGGTTCCAGAGTGGGGTGTTGCGGACAAATTGCATCGACTGCCTAGATCGTACTAATGTTGCACAGTATGCATATGGTTTGGCTGCCCTTGGCCGCCAGCTCTATGCGTTGCAGTTGTCTCACGTGCAAAAAGTGGACCCTGACAGTGATGTGGCTGGAGCATTGATGGATATGTATCGGAACATGGGTGATGTTCTAGCTCTCCAGTATGGCGGATCTGAGGCTCACAACACTGTCTTTCCTGAGAGACAGGGAAAGTGGAAGGCGACTACACAGTCTCAGGAGTTTCTCAAGTCCATCAAACGATATTACAGCAATGCTTACACAGATGGTGAAAAGCAGGATGCGATGAATCTTTTCCTAGGTCTTTTCCAACCACAAGAAGGGAAATCAGCCCTTTGGGAGCTAGATTCTGACTACTACCTTCATGTTGGAGGCTGTCAGGATGAATCTTCACGGGATGAATCTGGGAATGCTGCACAGCAACCGGTGACTTTGCAGCAGAATCCCTTTTGTGGGATACCCACGTTGTCAGCTCACGAAGAGGACTTCCACCGGCCTAAACTCACTTCCTTTGACAAGCTTTTGCCGGCATGTGGCACAATAAAAAACGTGCGGATGTTCAGTGACCTTGAGGTGAAGCCCGGTACTCCAGCAGGAGTTTCTGGAACTGATGCTGCTGAAGTCCAGCTAAAAAGTCCCAACTGGCTGTTTGGGCAGCGTAAGCTTGAAGATCCTAGCACACAGTCTGTTCCGGAGTCTACACAGACTGCTCTACAAAAGACCACTGTGGATCGTTTGGCTCCGCAATTTGATTGGTTGTCGTCGCCTGCTTTTCCTTATGTAGAAGACATGTACATGATTATCTCAGGAAACCATAAACAGTATACCAACATGCTTTCTGGAGAAAGTCTTGAAGATACTGAAGCAAGTGTACATTATGCTCAGTACTGTCAGGGATCACTCGACTCCCTTGATCTTCATGCGGAGGGCATAACTGATGATCTGAAGGACATTGCTCTTCTTGCAGAAGATGGATATGAGCTTGTGTATGATGCTATGGAAGCTGCACTTAAAGCGGACAGAGAACTTGGAGCAGAGTTGACAATGCCTGGTGGATGGGATCATCCTCACTCCAAGCTCATTTCTGAGTTGATGACTGATGGTTGAACTTGTTATTTGGTCGGAGAGAGGATTTATGCCAGCATGTGGACTGAAGAGACGTCCTCTATCATGGCATGTGGGGATAGAGGACGTCCAGTGGATTGTCTCGTCATTGAAGCTCTAGCGGGGCATCAGGGGCTTTAGTCTTTGAGTAAGAGCTTTGATTTCAGAGAACCCCAGGTATCCTATCTTCATGGAGGGAGCGATGCCCATTGGATAAGCGTTGTCGGTTCGTCCGCAACGTGGGCAGGAGCCCGCAGAGGAAGTATATAAGGTTTAGCAATTTTACTGAACTCCGCAGATTTGTTTCTGCACATGTACATTTCAAAGATGCTTGTATCTGCTGACGCTTGAGAGCGAGGAGGACAACGCACCCTGTATTCTTGGCTTTGTGACGTAAATCACCGAGAGGAAAGATCACAAGTACCACTCTCTCACAGCTGTGGCGATACGAATTCAGGAAGAACAGAACAGGTTTGCAGCGAAGGCTGAGCTGTACTGGCGGAAAGGGTTATGTGACGCAAGTGGGAGAGGAAATTGTTTGAATGGAAAAACCAGCTGCCAACGAGTTCAAATTGTGAGATGTTTTTTGTTACAAAAGATTATCTAAACAAGTACATATGTGCAAGTTAGCTATGCTATCGGCTGTGCCTCATACAAAATTCTGCCGCCAGTATTTGCTGCTCTTTCTGCAGCAAATCCCCTTGAATGCCCTGAAAAAAGTCCATAAAACAATTTTACTCTCCCAGACAAGACACGCAGCAACTTCGCTCACAGTTTTGGATGGTATACTTCCAAAGTACAGCCCTGAAACGCACTCACATATTTTGTAAGTCGACATCGAACTGAGTGTTGCATAACTATCCCCGCTACAACAGACACGCTTAATGCGTCTTCCATTCCGACCATGGGTATGCTACAGCGTATGTCTGAGGATAGTATTGCTTCATGACTGGGGCCCCTGCGCATAGACAAGGCGACAACCATTTAATGGTGAGCTTGAAACAGCTGGAAAGGTGAGTCCATGAAGTATAGTTACCTGCTTTCGTTGCCTAGAATCACGGCTGTGGGTACAGTCCAGTCCATGTCATGTATTGACACCTGCAAAGATAACGACCGCAAATAAGCAACCTATGTCAATGAGGAAAAGGCTTAGCTAAGAATTAAACAGAAGAATTCCAACTACAGGCAGTACAGATAAGAATGAAAGTAGGTGCTGAACTGAGTCTGCTGCAACATGTGTCACCGCTATTCGATATCCGCGACTCCGAAGCGTTGTAATACACTCCCTAGTAGAGTCCCACGTTTCAACATCTAACCACTTCTCTACATTATCAACAGATTTCCGCAGCTTTTTGGACCTGAATGAAGCGGTTAAGTTAGAACAGATACCAGAACGACAAAGCAATGAAAGCCGCAGAATCATCCATTGGGGTTCCCTGTTACTTTTCTCCAAGAAAAGCCTACATACAAAAGCAATCAGAAGCAACTGCACCTGTTCTTTTGGCAGCTGGGGATCATATGCACTGATTGGATTCCAAACGCATCAGCAGACTTGAACACCGAAGAGACACTGCTGGGGTCAAGCAAACCCTCCAGCACAATGCAGATGGTGTACGTGCGGTTACCTACAACGCTTTCAATTTTCTTCCTACGGCCTGCAACAAGAAAGGAGTCTAGTTTCTCTAGGATTGCTTTGCTCGTCAGTGAGCCTTCCTCCTCATTCAGCTTGAACTCATCTGCGTAAGGGAACCACCTTTTCCTTACAGTGCCAGCATCGTTCCCTGCATTACGAGGCCTTGCTTCCTTTGAGGCAGAGGTATCATCCCCTTGAATAGCTGCATCTACGAGACCACAGGCACTGCTGTTCAAGTTTATAGAGCTCCGCCCGCACTCATTTCCACTGCCATAAAGCATAAAACCTCCAGTATGCAAGCTTCCTCTTAGAACTAAAGCATCAGTGTATCTACAACCTGCTGACATGCATACGACATCTCCTGTGCTGGGAGGGAACAAGACGCTTGCATTACCGCTGCCCCCAAGAAAACCTACATCCTTGCTGCCAGATTGCTCTGAGCATCTACGATTTAGACACGCTTCCTGTCGCTCCTGCGGATTGCTGCCCACACCTGCTGCTGTTTGCCTTTCACAAGTTCCAGAAAGGAGCATGGCCTCCTCTGCTCCCCCGTCATCCCGAAACAAAGCACTCCCGACCAGTGTCACCGTGCGTGATAGTCCGTCGTCGGTTCCGCTCGGCAGATCGTTTCCCGACAGGGCGCTTCTGCAGACGCTCTCCCTCACATCATTCCCACTGCAAGATACGCTTTTACTGCTATCCACGATCCCCTGCACGTGGTCGACAGCTCGAGTCTCGTCCCCAGGTCGAAATCCTGTCCCTCCGGATAATGTCGAACACAAAACCTCCTGATGACCGTTCCTGGCAGGCCCCCCTTCTTGTTCGTCCCCGAACAAAAGCCTGTGTGCGTCGAAATCCAAATTGCAGACACCTTCCGTGGCACCTGTTTCAGGCGCAGTGCAATAGTTGCTTCGTCTCTCGTCCAACGTTTCGCTCCCACCTTCACCTTCAGAAGCCTAACAACCCATCAGAACCGTGATCAACGCAACAAAACAAGACCACACATACTGGAAACCCGAAGGTGGGCGCCCCCAAGCCACCACTCACAGTAGGTGGAGTCATCCTTGCGCCTCACCCTGCGCAATTGCAGCGCAGCGGAGTCCAGGGAATTGAGCGCAGCGCGGACCTTGCGCCGGGACACCCTGTGATTGGTGGCCCTGAGCGCCGCTTGGCACTTCCTGATGCCCCAGCACGAGCCATTATCCTCCAAAGGCACCACCTCCCGCAGTTGATCCAACACATCGGTGAGGGGGGACTTGTCATACACGCCCCCCCAGCTGGCATCTTTCATCATGTACCTCCGCAGAGTGTTGCGATGCACGCGCAAGCCTGCCGCAATGTGGCTGAATCTGATTCCGGACTTGAGCCTGGTTTCGACGTGCGCCTTCAGCTCTGCCAACGACATTTTGTCCAAAGGAAATCCTCGATTGCTGTCCACGGCAGGCCTGCCTGCTCCGCCACCGGCTCCGGCTCGGGCAGTGCGCGACGGGTCCATATTGTCCCGGTTGGACTTCAAGCCGAGAGTCTCCAGCTCCGCATCCGGGGCCCTCGGCAGCGTGTCGTCACGCTCGGCGCCATCGCCATCCATGACAGCCTCATCGCACGCTCCCCTTCTCCGCTCGCATTTGAACATCCGCTGCGAGCTTCCTCAATCCTCAATTCACGACACAGGGAATGGAGGTAGGTACCTTAGGGCAGACGATGTAGACTATGTATACACACAAAGAGCTCAAATGTCGTCATGTGAGTGCCATCAAAACCCGGTAACAGGGCGGGCCGGTCAAGTAACGCGCGGGTTCCAACCTCAGGTTGCATCCAGCCCGTTGTCTCCAAGCAAATGATAAAATACGTCCACCGCAGCAAGCCAACAGACTGACGATGTACGGCAGTGAAGGTGGTACATAAATAGCTGCTCCTCCTACCTAGCCTCTAGGGTTTCGCCTTACGCCGGGTGATCTCTTGCCGGGCTCACCGGTAGCACTCTTGGATCCATTGGTGGCCAAGTTCTCTTGATCTGCAGCTCGCACTCTTCGTTGCACATCGTCTGCATACTTCCTCCACCACGACTCGCGCTCCCGACGGGGAGTCCTGGAATATCTCGCGTCCGCTTTCAGCAACTTCTTGGCGTCTGTCCACGACGTGAGAATATTTCTTCCAGCATCCAGCTGTTTCGTCGCAGCATCCAATGTGATGACATCCGCAAGCAGAAGGCGGTATTCACGGACGGCACGCTGTTGGCAGTAAATACGAGGGTTACCGATAGCAGACTCAAAAAGGGAGGAGGAAAATAGCAGCGTGAGGGGGGGGAGTAAAAATACCACATAGAGGTCATTGACATGCTCTCGGAACAGTCTCTCTCGCTCTCCAAAATCGAGCTCGGGATTCGATGCACGCCCTTGCGGATCCTTACCCAATTTCAGTCTCGCTTCTGTCCATGACGCCTGATACACATGCGCAATTGGAAGGCCTTGAGAGGATGATTCCACTAGCACCTGGCACTAAATACTAGAACACCTTCACGGTAATATTACCTCAGGGTCCTTGATTTTTTCCGTAAGAAGAGTTTGGAACCCACTGATTGCCTCTTTCCGCCGTGCCTTGGACCTGACCCTTTCCACCTCTTGTTCCTCACGCTCTTTCCTCTTACGCAACTCGCGATCCCTCTCTTTTAGCTTTTCCTGAAACCCACCAAGTCGAAGTGTCAACCAAATGCCAGGGAGACTACCAGAAATCAATCACGCACGACTGTTAGTTGACGCCCGTGGAGCAATAGATCTAACATGAAACCGAGTAAGCTCAGAATCCACGAACATGACTCATCGTACGGAAACTGAAAAATTTTACACAGAGGACAAGTGCCTGTGAGTAGTTGCTGACCTCCTCATCCCTTTTCAACTTCGCAGCCCTCTCACTTTCCTGTTCAGCAGCACGCAACTCCCCTACATATGCGTTGAACAGAACCTCTCTATCTTCTCGCTTTATTGCTCTGCACCTTGGGTCATGACGCAGGCTGTCCTTCACCTACAGGAGGCGAATCCTTCCTCACTGAGTGCTCGTACTCTACCAAAAAAAAAAAAAAATCAGCTGCGTTCCACCGTCAAGAACTTCGGTTCGTACCTTGGACCACCGAGTGCCTGTGTTGATATCCCCTCCCTTTTCAAGAAGCATGGCCTTGAAGCCAGTTACAGCAGCTGCAAGCTCAGACTTCACTCTTTCCTCTTCGGCTTTCCGCAAGGGCAAAACTCTAAATCAACAACAGGTCCAACACACCATATTTTAAATCGCTGTCATAATGGTCCCCATAGCACACAAACCAGGAGTGTCTACAGGCATGAGAGTGAAAACACCATAGACTAAGCGGATCGCTAATTTCAAGAACCGTCCAAAACAAGCAAGCAAGCAAAGGTCAAGGGTTGCCCAGCAGACCAGATTATCCATTCAACATGTCCGCGTCAGGCTCGAAGCCCCACTCAGATTGTATTAGCTCATGGCACGGGTTGAGACACTAGAACGGTGATAAAAGACGGAACTATACCTGTAGTCATATATGCCTCGGCGAATCGCAAAGTATGACAGGATTCACCTTGGTATGCGACATGTCTTATCAACCACATAACATTAAGCAACCAATGTCAGCCATCCACACAACTGGCTGGTAAGAAACTTCAAGAACCAACAAATAGCCAATACTGACTCAGACTCCCCAGCAACTGGTAGTTGGCATGATGCCAGCTTACATTTGCTGGGGTTCTTCACTCCTGGAAATGGCTGTCACTTAACTCTGACTATAAGTCTCCATAATGCAAGATTAGTCCCTTCTCAAGCTCATGTCTGACATTGATTGGAAGGACCCTCGACCCAGGTAAACCTAACTGGGGGTTGATGTGCACCTCTCCTGAAGCAAAGCCTCCCGATCCTTGCGGTCCAGAGCCTGAAACCTTGGGTCACCACTCCACACCTTCGCAAAACTTTCATATTCTGTGGCATGGTTCATTTCCTGCATCCACAGCCAAAATGCAGCTACATTAGTAACGGCATTCACTGCATCGGTTGGCAGCCTGTAGTCCATCAGTGCTGTGATGAAGGTCGTCTACGGCTTGGCACAACCAATCTCCCACTACCATGCAATAAATTTGTTCTCTTCCTTACGGTAGGCAGATTGCAATATCAAAGCAAACTCAGAAGTGCTACCTACCAGATGGCAGTAAACAAACAATTGAGCTTAACCTCATCATCCATCTCCATTTGGTATAAGGACTAGAAGAAGCATGATTGCAACATGAAAGGTTACTGACTGCCCAGATTACATGGACAATTTGAACTTCAACAAGGGAAAAGCAAAGCCGTGTCTTGAAACTTAACACCAGATTGAGCTCCCTGCACACTGACATGTACCAGAGACCACTACGATGCACCTACAGCATGCTAGCAGTCATCACCAAGAATATCCCTTTTTGGGCTCAGGTATTGTAACCACCTTTGCTGCTTCATCCAGAAGAAGTTTGAAGCCTTTAATGGCAGCTTTTTGAGCAGCTCGTTTCTCCTTGCGCTCCTCATCTGCTCGAGTTCTCACATAGTGCTCAAAAATTGAGCGACGCTCTGTGTAGCTTGGTATCGCCTGAAAGCGTGAGCAGATGGGTTAGTGTCTCATGCTGTTGTCAGAGATTGAAATTCTGGACAATATCCCAGAACATAGTAATACCTTGAAGCGAACATCAAAAATTATTTTGGGCAGCTCCTTCTCCCACTTCGAAAAGGGGGCAACCCCCTTTTCTTTGAGCATGTCCTAGTGAAGCAAACCCAACTTATCAGGGACACTATGGTGTTGGCGAAAGGAGCACACTATGGAACCAGGCACCTTCCACAGATGCAGTACCCCATCAGAACTTTGCAATGTTGTTTTGCCAGCAGAAGTACCTTGAATTGTACAATACGTTCCTCCTTTGTTGGACCAGGGTCCTCATCATCGCTTTCAGAAGAACTGTCTGATGATGCTGACTTCTCTTTGCCAGATTCCACCGCTAGTCCTTTTCCACTGTGCACCTCTGGTGCCAAAGTGCCATTAGTGCCTGCTATGGGATTCACGGCAACAGGAGATCCTACATCTTGTAGTTTTTTCTTGATAAGGTCAAGAGCTGATGATCCCATGACTGTTACAACTCCTTTGTGTCCAACAGCCTCACGTCCTCCTGATGCAGCTGCAGGCACGCTGAGACTAAAAGATACATTGTTCTTCTCAGATGCAGCTGCCAAAGCCACCCCTGCTTCAGTGGCCCGCCTTGAGGAAACTTCCTCAGCTTGACCTTTCCGCAGCTGTGCTACCTCTTGTGGTATTTGCCAACTTGTAACCTAGAGATGAACCATCAAAGGTTCAGAACAGATGGTGCTGACATACACAAGAAACCACTCTAACGAAAAGTCAGCAACAGCTACTGGAGTATACGTAGCCCATACAGAACTATACAGATGAACTGGAAGGTAACAGAACACCTATCAGCGGTCTTGGCAACCACACCTGACTTCTGGTATTAAAGTAGTACTTCTTTGAGTCATTTGTGTTAACAAGTGCCCAGTCTGTCCCTGTTATACGCTCCCTGCAAAAAAATGAAGAGCCCCATTACAGGAAGTTCAGCAGGGTACGTAAAAGCGTACCAACAGGCATATGACCACCATCAGTTCAGCACTCAAAAAGGCTGTATATTCACAGCAGAATGGTCACCAAGACACCTGTTTTGAAAACGCTATGAACAACACTCAGGCTCAAAGACACAGAAACATGCCAACCATGGGAGAGGAATACAATCTACAACCTTCAAGGCTGACATCTTCCCTACAACTCCAACAGATTCACATCCATGTTACTGTCCCTTGCTTTCTCTTGCCAAAGATGAGCGGTCAAATCAAGCCCTACTTTCTTGACAAAAATTGTTTGGAAAATTAGCACTTTCGAATCCAGGCCAGAGAAAAAACGAAGTGCGATTAATCACCATGACACTGGCGTAGGCTGAGCTGTTACTTTATCCACCTGCACATAGTCCGTGTATAAGTTTCAAAGTAGCTAGAAGGTTTCATACGTAACCCATTTGAAGAAAACAATTCAACAATAGATAGAAGAGAACGGTGGGAACCATGCAGGAGGTGGTAAAGATGCATGCAACCCACACGTACCTCCCCCGTGAAGCCTGCCGGTTTCTCATACGTAGAATCCCCGGAGACTGAGTTGTAATAATAAACTCTACCATCTGCAGTCCTGTGTGCAGACCATTCCTCCTCAAGACTCGGAGCTTCAACCAACCGATCCTTCTCTGCAGGGGAACCCTGCTCGGTAGAAAAGCCATTTTCTACATCTGCACCGAGGTCATTAATGATATCACTATTTTCATCCGGACTTGGAGCTGCAGAGCTTGATGGGAGTTGAGAAGCCAGGCCCGGTGCACTAGCAGTGATGGAAGAAACAGTCGTGACATCCTTTCGTCCATGCTGGACAGAAGTCGAGGTTGTCGTAATGGGAGCCGGTTGGCTCCCCCATGCATTGGATGAATTAAGAGGCATCCCAACATGAGATTGTTTACCCTGGGAAGGAAGTAAACTGGAAGGACTCTCTTGGTATGGACCTGGTTGCCGTGAGGGCCTGCTGAAAGGTATCTGGTATCCAGAGTAGGGTCCAAAAGGGAGATAAGGCTGTGGTTGCCCTGCCGACTGCTGATTCAATATCCACGGAGGCATCTGAGGAGGACCTAGGGGACCGCCAGGGGGATAATTCGGAAAAGAGGACTGAGGCGGGGACGGTCCAGAAGCAGCTCCCGAGGACTGAGTCATTCCAACACTTAGCGGAGCTGAAGGAGGCAAGGCTGAGCCTGATCCCGCTATCACAGTCTCTGCGGAAGTCCGGGCACCTACGGCTGCAGAAGGAGTCCCTGGTTGGATTGCCTGCAAAGTAGACCATCTATTTCCCAAAAAAGCACCTGATGGCGGAAGGTATGACCCAGCTTGACCTGGGCGACCGTAGATACCCGGCTGCACAGTCGCCGCAGAAAATCCCTGCAACTGTAAAATCAGATATTAGTATCCAGTTCGCCGTGGAGTCCAGTAAGCCCTCATCATCAAAGCAGCACCAGGTGAGAGCCTTACTGACGCCGGCTGTCCAGACCCAGTGGTGGCCTGCCCTGGGGGCATTGATGGCTGCCCGGAAGCTCTTTGCGCTTGGCCAGGAGCCACAATCGGCTGACCAGGTGGTAGTGCAGGTTGTCCTGACCCCTGAGACGCATGAGAAGCAGAACCAGGGGACAATGATGCGCCAGGAACCAGAGACTGCTGATTAGGTAATAGGGAATTTGTGCTCATGTCACTGAAATCTCTGCAAGACGTAGCTGGTGTCTCTGTGAAGGTGACGGATGACGCACCAAACTGAGGGCGCAGATGGCCATGTACCGGCGTTTGTCCTGCACTGCTCCCGTGCTGCATATCTGCCAGAGTTGTTTGTATCCCCAACGACTGTGCGGCCCGCGCCTGCCAGGCAGGAGCGGCCATGCCCGAGCAGTCAGGCAAGAAACTCCAAACCTCTGTGATTAAGTCGGATCAACAGCATTTACGGACATCCGCGTCAGCTCTGTCGCGGTGCAAGACCGGGACAACTTGTCCAACTTCCTTCCAATGGTATCTCTGCCACACAATTGTTCTCAAACACATCCCACAAATGTGCTCAAACACATCCCACAAATGTGCTCAAACACATCCACCAATTTCCTCGTAGAATTGCCCTCGCAACAGAAGCCAAAACAATTTAGGTTCAGCCTATCCAAAAGGTATGGGTTCACTTTTGTTAGGCACTAGATATTATAATTCTAAAAAGAATAAATACAAGTCCAAGATTTATTGAATTCGATAGAGACTGAAATAAACTCATATCATACTAGTACCTACCCACAAACTAAGAAGGTGTGAGCGGAAAAAACAGGTGGTATTTATGGTAGATATAATTTTTTATTTAATAATTTATATATATTGATGATTGTTGAGGAAGTGTTATTTGTTTACACTTCTCTTATTAATGTTCTTTTTGAATATCGTTCTTATTGAAGACTTTTGAAAATACAACAATTAGAGTACCTGAACAATCTATGAAGCGTTAGGGACAATTCGTATGATGGAAAGTTACACAAGGCAAATCAAGTCACGCAAACAACAATATGCAACATGAGAGATCCTTATAAGGGAAGGGCTGCAAATAACTAAGCCTCTTTTAGGAGAAGAGAAGAGGGAACTTGGGCTACACATGGCGTGGTATGATGGAAAGTTACACAAGGCAAATCAAGTCACGCAAACAACAATATGCAACATGAGAGATCCTTATAAGGGAAGGGCTGCAAATAACTAAGCCTCTTTTAGGAGAAGAGAAGAGGGAACTTGGGCTACACATAGCCACGCCATCTCGCTTGTGCATTGTGGCGCGGTGGCCACCCCACATGTGCTGTTTTTTCTGACATATTTCATGCACGTGATGCGGAATGTGGAAGGGTACCTGTCTTATTCATCCAAGAAGCAGACGCGGAATGTGGAAGGGTACTTGTCTTATTCATCCGAGAAGCAGATTAGTCGTTTAGTTAGATTAGATATTCAATTAAAGCCTATACGCAAGTGTGAAGCCAAGTTGGCTCAAAGGGCTCGGAGCATGCAAATCCAAGGAGTTGTGGAAAACTTTCTTCCTCCGTCCAAAAGTTCGAACCCTATGGAATCATAGGCCATCATTGTAATCCTTTTTCGACTAGTTTGGCCGATTTAATCATTTTTTTTTCAAAAAATATGAAATTAAGATGATAAACTAATGATTATGCTTCTTGTGAGGGGAAGAGCTGTAGATGATTAAAAGGGTGAAGGACTAATAATGGTTATGCCTCTTATCTAGGGAAGAGCTATAGATTAGAAAAGGCTACATATTACAAGAGGCAAAGACTGTACATGGTTATGCATTTTCTCAAGGGTTCATATAGAGGTTGTGCCTCCTCTAAGGGAAGGGTTATAGATGATTATACATTTTTCCCAAGGATTTATGGCTGGATTTACACTAGGGTGACCACGACCACCCTAAAGGTCTGTCTGATTTAGGTTGTGAAGTGTAAGGATACAAATAGAACTTAAGCGTCAAAGAAACGTTACGCGCATCCTTGTCATTTCAGAATGGTTCAAAAACAAGGTTAGGTGCATCGTACGGTCCTTCACATCCACAATAATCCTTCACATCCTTCTTCTTCCTATCATTCCACAGTGGTCCTTCATCTTGCTATCATTCCACAATGGTCCTTCGGACACATCCGATACTCAAGAAGGACCCAAAGACCCTAAAAAGAGCGCCCGAAGAACTATTGCGATTCACAGATTTTACTTGATCAACTGGCTCAGAACCATTTGCAAAATTGATAGTTGCTGCTTGCAATTATACCACTGCAAGTTACTGTACAAGATGCAGCAGAAGCCTTTCTCAACTGAATCACTTTTGATCCCAGTTGATGCCATGAACTAGACACTCTGCACCAAGAAACCATAAATAATTGCCGGTTCTCAGACAAGATAGACTTAGCTGACACAGGCAAAGCTCCCTTTTGTCAGGTGACAAACAGCATGCTCGGAGAGTCCAGCATTTCCACAGAACTAGAACTGCAAAACAAGGAAACAACTTAATAGATACAAGGGGAAATCGGGATGAGAAGTTAATACAAAATGTAAGGCAAAACGAGATAATTCGCCACACCTGAAGATACTAATGCATCTCTGCAGCCCAAGAACAGTCAGATCGACCCTGCTTGAAGCTCTTTTGCAAAAAAACACAGTTTCTGAAATGTAGCGGATAGAAGCTCTCCTATGTGCCACTGTTCCCGGCCTGAGGTTGGTGGACTGGCAACACAACACCTTGATCCACCAATCAGCCAGGCACCTATGTTGCTCTCGTCCACTAGAAATACACAAAAACAACTGTTCATCTGACCCAGTAGTCTTAATCAAGGGCCAAGCGCTGCTGTTGCTCATCCTGTTAGCAGGAAAAAAATGATGTCTGGGTTTGTAATCAATCAAGATGCTATGGCACAGGGTCACAAAATACTTCCTAGACTGATGAAGTGAGAAACCTAGAACTAACATGGCGATGTAGGACTCTGACATCTCTCGCCTCTGAACTTGGTGCTTGTTCAGGGAAAGCCAGCACATGGTGCCATAGACCCATAGATCTAAGCATCAGAAAGGCTGCGTATTCTATGCTAAGGCTTTGAATCAGAACACCATGAAACTGCTCAAAGAAACAATCACTATAAGGCTGTCAGAAAGTCAGCGGCAAATAGCTCCACTGAGAATCAGCCTGTACTGCCGGCAGCTTCAGCAGCACGCTGCCTCATCATCTCATTTACTGCAGCCCTTCTTCTAGACTCTGCTTGCTGGGTTAGGCGCCGAAGATGCTCCTTCAAGTCCCTGGTAGATGGTGGAGAGTTACAGAAATGTCTGATAAACGCCAATCTGAATCGCAACTAACTATGAGAGAAGACCTCAAGAGTAAGAATACATACTTGCATCGAGGAACCCTACACACAGGTTCCTTACACGCCCGGGCATGTAGCTGCAACAAGTACCACATCCTCTTGCAGAGAGCACACCCTCCTGATGCTCGTATTGCACAGTACATTCCATGTCTAAAGAGCATCTTTACACTGTGGCATTTCGGATAATTACACTGGGCGTGCTGCCCACATTGAGATGCATGCACAAGCAGATCGAGCATCTTTCGCAGCTGCAACACGAAAATCATATGTGAGAAAATACCACCAGAGACAAAAGGATAGCAACAAAGAAATGACCGAAACATGCTGTGACTTGCGAACACAATCAGCTGAACATGGCAAACTACAAATTACCTGTAAGACACGCATCTGACGAGCTTCCTTGTTTTGAGCATTCCTCTCCGAATGCATGACTAGTTTGTGCTCATGAGTAGCAGTGTCTTTACATGCATGACAAAGGTCAAAATCAACGCACGTTTCACACCTCCAGCCTTGGCCAGTATCAATATCACGGTTACAACTGTTGCACGTTGCCACAAATGCCGGTGCCGTTGGATTATGCAAATGGTACAGGACCATCATTGAGGAATGTTTCGCCCGACGTAGAGTATCATACTGATAATGATTACCCTGACACAGACTGAGAAATGCCTGCCGAGTGTCAAAAAACTCGCTTTCCATTATCTCATCTTTATCCCGTGTGTCTGTAGGTACATCGGTGACAAATGACTGCAACAGGGATAGCGGAGAAGTCAGTCCCTGTGCCAGAAATCGAAACAAATGCCACCAGTATGTACAAGATACCTTCATCAGGCTTACCACGTCAAAAACATGTTTCTCTTTGCTTGTAGTTGGGTGCCGCTCCCTTTCATCAACTTTTTGCTCGTTCTCATAGCACCTGAAAGCAAACCAGACAAAAATAAGACTTTTGAGTTGTTTGAACAATTCTTTTGTGGAATACAAAAATTGAGCGAATGCTGCTGGCAATACCAGAGCATTGACACAGCACCCGTCAACCCACCTGTTGCACAGCCAGAATTTGCAGCTGGCACAACTCCAAAGTTTTCCGGCCACGACGAACATGCGACAATGTGAACAAGCGAAGTGCATGTGAACCATGATAAAGTCCTCCTTCATTGGAAAGATCGAGTCTCCCAACTGCACAGGCCGGTTTTCGTAGTAAGCAATTGATAATAGTGCCAACATTCAGTCATAAACTAAGTTGCAAAAAGAGTTGTCCTTTTACTTTGCAAAATTCTAGGATTCTTATGTGAGATCTTTTCCAAATGCACTATGCACTCTTTCCACCAGCAAAATGCATTTTTGGCATACTTCTCCTAGATCGTATAGAGGTAGCAGCTTGACAATCAGGACCAAAAGCACCAAAAGCGGAAAATCACAGCAGAACAATAAGTTGTACTCAGAAACATCACGCCATCTTGTTCCTAAACAAATGTGCCAATATGCAGCAAGTAGCATATACCTGGACTTTCCACTGAAAAGATCAGTGGTCAATATTGCACAGAGATAAGGCAGGTCTGTAGTACACCCCATGACCGATACCATAGCAAATTCACAAAGTTTTATCAGTGACGATGGGAATGAAAGCATTACCTTGTGCATTAACCGGGTGTCGTCAGAAGCATTGCTAGGCAGTTCAGCCTGACCAGCAACTTTGGCATTCCGCTTTGTAGTGGTCATCTTCTTAGGTTTGCCCTTTTTCTGCAGTCTGCGCCCATCTTCTTCCTCTTGCTGAAGCTGCAGGATCATGTCTTCAGCAGCTCCAGGCCAGTAATCCCCATCGAAGTATGGCAATCGTGCAGCAGTAACCTTGGCCTTAGTTTCTCCTTGTGAAACAAAGAAGTAGTCATAGAGGTTTGTAACCTCCACAACAATTGATTCATGAGCTGCTTTTTTCAGCATGGTCAAGTACCTGATAGTGTAAGATCAATTAGTTAGGAACATGAAGGCAGAAAGTCATGTAAAACACTGACTGCAGACAACCAAGGCGCACCACTCTCGTAGCTTATCAGACTTCGGTGTCTTTTGGATCTCAGGATGGCAGTAGAGAATGTAATCTTCTCCTTTAAGAGGAGGGCAAGCCCAAATATAACAACTACTGAACCCACGCCTTTTACAGTGCTCTAGGTATCCTATCTGCACACCACGGTTGCCATCAGCAAGTCACACTCAGAACCTGCGAATAGCTCACATATGATGTGCAAATACTCACCAAGATTTCATGATAGACAAACGTTCTAAGTGCTTCGCCTGTCACTGTTTTCACATCTGGTCTGAAGTACTTCACAGAGTCCAGGTACGAAAGATACACTCGCCTCTGATTGGGGTGTGCACATTCCGCCCCAAACTCCTGTACGTACATACCAAACAAGCAAACCTCGACCCCTTCAATCTTCTGAAAAAGTAGAATCACCTGCACACACAACTAAGGAATCAGTATTTACCACTACGGAGAAACGTCAAAGCATGGATAAACGATTTCCTAGTCCAGAATGGGTGCATATGGGCACCACAGCCATAAGCGGACCTTCGACTTGTAGGGAAACTCCGAGGGGTAATCTTCATCTTGGAACATCTCCAAAAACCGCTGTTTTACTTCTAACTTCTTGTCCACACAAGAAACAACTCTGACAACTAAAGCTTCTGCTCCAGGAACCTGATCAGCCAAGCAAGTAACGCAAAATGCGACATCTTAGAAGCCAAAAACCAAGATACTTTCAGAACACAGCGCCTTCAAATTTCAACTTCTGATTGTGGCAGTACTTCGTCTCTAGAATAGAAATCAAAAGAAGGTTACCTCCTCTTTGGACTTGCCAGCAAGTCGGGCACGCTCCTGACGCTCCTCGTCAAGTTTCCTTGCTAACCTGCTCTCAAGATGGTCACTAAGAAAAGTCTTTGGCATGTCCTTTGCACCAAGAACAGCAGATGGTGGCAAGGGCTTTCTATCCCCGTTTTCCATTTGACTTGACAAGCACTGAGGACATATATATTCTGCGTCACCTCCTTCATTCCGGCGACCATTGAAAAGAGCACAAACTTGATGTTGCCATAGATTGCAACTGTCACATTGCACCCACTGCACAATCACCAGCAACCAACAAAAGGTATCAATACGTGCAAGCAAATTAAAATTGATAACATACCATAAGGTATTACAATACCCATTGATCTGCTAAGTGAGCTTACTGCTTCCTCAGTTTCCTCATCATTTTTTCGTCTCTCAAGTTTTATTTTTGGATAGCTAATACCATCCAACTCAACATTTTCAGTCCGACATTCATTGTGGCAAGCAGTACAACAGTAGTGCTTAGTCTCTCCCGCCGATAGTGTGTAGTAGCTGCTGTTCCGCTTGATGCGAACACCGCATGCTGTACAATAAATTGGAGGAGGCTCAAAAGTCAGCTTCTCCACTGCACAAAGGTGGCATGAATTTTCGGTCATCTTCTGCTCCATGGCTTGATTCTTTTCTGCCTTTGCCTTACTCTGCATTTCAACCACCAAGTACAGTCAAGACCCTAAGGAAAGAAATTTTGAAGAACTTGCTCGGGGTTAACCATTAAAAACGTTCTCTTGGGTCAAGACAAGGGAGAGTGTGGGGCTTACCTGACCAACCCATTGCCGTAAACCAGCTATATGCTCCCTTATCTGTTCGGGTGTAAACAGTTCAGTCAAAGAAGTACCAACAATTTTCGGTTTCCCTGATTTAATGGAATTGGCAGGTGCCACTTGGGTGGCTGGGGCTGGTGGGGTTCCTTGCTGTTGCTTCACAAACACACTGCCTGGCTCTGCTTTCACATTAACCAGTTGAGTTCCAGATGTACTTTCAGGATCAGGCCTAAGCCCAAGACTACTTGGCTGTTTTTGCCGCTGTGTATTACCCACGTGGGAGTCTGCTCGCAGCGGATGTGATCCCATTTCCGTCTTCACAGTTGGATTGCCTTCAAGTTTTGCACCTTGAGAACGTGGCATGGGGTTCAGCAGACTTGAAGCAGTGAGAACCTGCTTGCTAGAAGGACCTAACTGGTGCTGAATCCCTGGGGATTCAACCTTTACCCTCTTTGCAGGAGGTGGACCATCGATATCCACACCTTGTGCAGCAGTTCCAATTTGTGGTGACACAGCAGGCAGGCTTGAGACGGGAGTTGTTCCTGCAGGCGTGACAGCCATAGTAGGGGAGCCCACAGTAACCTGCCCTGGAGTTTGGGGAGATGACAAAGGAACCTGATTTTGCCCTGGTTGCACCTGTCCAGAGGACTGAGGCCTGGTTTGTGCTTGAAGAATCTGGCGGACAGGAGCACACACAGGACATCGTGGTTCCCTGCACTGCTGATAATGGCGAACCAAAGTCCTGGTTGCAGTGCACCTTGTATACGTGCAGTCCCGCTCAAGTCGGCAAGTGCTGAGATGTGCCCACAGTTGTCGGGCAACATGGCAATGTGGTGTTGTTGGACATCGCCCTTCAGGTGCTTGGCATTTACTAGCATGGCGCAAGAACAGGAGCCATCTTCGCTGTTTGATGTACTGTTGAGCTCGTTGATCTGCCACATCAGGTCCTGGAACTGGTTGGACATTTCCATTGCCAGGTCCAGGTCCAGGCCCAGTTCCAGGTCCAGGACCAGGTCCATTGGTGTTGGTACTGGTATTACCATTCCCATTCCCAGAGCCACTTCCATTCCCATCATCATTACCATCCCCAGAGCCATTCCCACTCCCGCTCCCACTTACATTGACATTACCAGAGCCACTCCCATCATCATTCACATTCTCATCGCTAGGTGCCACCATCAAATTACTTGGTGATGACACAGGCTGCTGTAGATGCACAAGCGACTGCTGCTGCTGTCCTCCTTCTTGCAAAATGTGCTGCCGCTGGAGTACCTGGTGCCCTTGCGTGAAGGAGCGCTGGCCCTGCGGCAGAGGCCGTTGTGCAAGTGCCTGATGTGCAATCAGAGACTGTGACACCTGCATTTGCTGTGACTGCTGCTGCTCTGTTGGCAGTGACTGTGCTTGCTGTGATTGCTGATGCATCTGCGACTGGCCTTGTGTCGGCTGAACAGGCACAGACTGTTGCTGCTGTGATGAGATTGGCGGATGCTGTGCCTGTACTTGTGGGAGCTGTTGCTGCTGGTGCTGCTTTTGAGCCTGCAGCGGTTGCTGGAGCCGCGGCTGTTGCAGCTGTCTCATGTGCAAATGAGGACCCATGTTCTGCTGCATGCCCTGGTGCTGAAGAGGTTGCAATTGCTGCGATTGTGACAAAGACATCTGTCCACGGGGAGGCTGATGTTGGTCAGATGACGCTTGCTGAAATGTCATGGACTGCTGTGACTGATCCATCAGCCCACCCTGCTTTTGCCCTGAAACTGTTGATACCTGTTGCGGAAACATTCCCTGGCTCTTGGACATCTGCAACGAAAGCTGCTGGCCCCTGTTCATCCCTCCGATATTCTGTTGCATGCTGGTTCCCTGCATGTGCAGCTGCTGGGGCTGGGGCTGAGGTTGCTGTAACTGCTGTTGAAGAATTGCCTGCTGTTGAGGCAAGCCAGGTACTGGTATCATCTTTGATGGTTGCGACACCATCGCTGAAAGGTTCATGTTCCCTCCTACTAAGCCGGAAGATGAAGTAACAGGAAATAAACTCCCCGACCCATTCATGTCTGAATGATTCATGGAATATCCATTACCTGCATGATGGTCAGAGGCAGACAAACTCAATTTAAGCAAAGTAGGTGATCACTAACTCATACTGAAAGATAAAGTACCTGACAGTCGAAGTTGTGGTTGGCGCTGTGGAGGGACACGAAGTGGCTGCTGCTGGGATGACATATTGCTGAACTGCCCTGCATTTACGTAGCCAGCAGCGTTATGCACATTTGCACCTAAATTTAAGTGCTGCCCATTGGGCATCATCTGCACGCCACTGTTGATTCCAGGAACTCCCAGCGAAGAATTCTTCCGTTGCAGGCTACCGTTCAAATTCGTGGGCAGCTGCCCATTCAAGGTTCGATATGTCTGAGATGATGGTGCAGTGTAATGCTGCTGGGGCCCCGAGTTAGCCATGGACATCCCACCAACAGAAGGGGCCACAGACTGGGAGCCTGTTAAGCCTGGTGTGGGAATCATCTGACTGCCTGTCTGAGGCATACTCATTCCTGGTGCAACTTGGGTCGGGGTGATCCTCATGCCACTATAGACTTGCTGGCTGGCCAGAGAGTTTGGGTGACCAGAATTTGGCAGAATGTTGCTTCCCGCATTAGAAAACATGCTACTTCCGTGACCTGTTGCTTGCATCATTTTGCTCATAGCACCTGCACTGATGTTATTTGAATGCCCAGGTGCACCCATATTACCCCCTTGCACCAAACCTCCAATACCTCCAGGAGACTGGATTACAGTATTCCCTGCTTGCATCACAGTGCCATTACCTGCAGTTTGCATCATGGCACCTATACCAGGAGTGGGCATCATCAAACCCCCTGACCCTGAGGCCGCAACTTTGGAGCCACCAGACCCTGCTGCAGACATCACATGTCCGTTCCCTGGTGCCTGCAATGAGTTTAGCCCGTTTCCACCAGACATCAGTCCAGTACCACCGCCTGGGGTTGGCATCATAGTTGCCCCGGGGGTTGGCATCATGGTGCTTGCACTGCCTGGATTAGGCACGATATTAGCCATATTAGACACATGCTGGTTCTTAGCTGGAAGGGTTTGCGCCACAGTTTGAAGTCGCCTCTCCAGAGTGTTTATGTCTGAGTACTCCTCCTGCACATTGAGACCATGAAAACAGTTACAGGCCAAAGGAAAGAGAAACAGGGAGTCTCTCTCCTGATCATGGGCCAGGGCCATACCTTTGATCCAGCATTAAGGTACAAGGCCTCCTCCAAGCGTTTCACAAAATCTGGTAGCTTCTGTTGCCACTCAGAGGTCACATGTGGTTTGCGTTTCTTAAATAGGTGGAGACTGTTTCACAACCAGCAAAACCCAATGTGAGGACAGTCGAACTACATTGCTCCCAACAAAGAGGAGCTTCACATTCAGATGCAACAACCACTAACACTGCAGAAATCTTGTTGCATGGGAGCAAAGGCTAAATGCATAAAACAACCACTGCCATTTGAAATCTCGCAAGATCTCAAACAGCCGCAGCCAGGCTTCAGGATCCGATGATGTCTAGGTAACTATACAGGCCTTCAGAGCTACTTGAAAGAACTCCTGTCATCACACATGCTGGATGAAAGAGAGCATGTGCTTACATCTGTTCACAAACACCTCGGCGCAGCGAAACATCCTGTTCCGTATGCCAAGCCTTTTTAAAGCTGCCCACAACATTCCCACTCTGAGACAAGACAGAACTTCCGTTCTGTTGCACACGAGTTGCCTGGTTAGGTGCCTGCCCAGGAACCTGAGCCTGTGTCTGCATCTTTGTCCAGCTTACCCCCTTACCAACTATGATAACATAATGGGCAACTACTGTACGTCCTACAACATATTGCCAAACACCATAACACCATGGTGTGTGTCTGCAGAAACTTTCACATGGCCTTCAACCCATCACAAGGTACACAACCTCCTACACCTACATTCCGTCAGACAGTGACCAAAAGTAACTAAATTGAACAGAGGCTGGAGCTAAAACCAAGGAGAACGATATTCTGCAGTCGTGCTTCCATGATCTTGAGTCAAGAATCCACCCACAGCTGTGTTCACAGATTCAAGGACTCTGGACATCCACGTCCAGTCTCTCAGTTCAGACGATCTGTCCTCCAAGGAAGGGGAGGGAAGCCTTGACCACAATTTGCCAGCTGGGCCTTCTCTCAGGGTGATTCCTGTCAACGTGCATTAAGAAAGTTAGAGAGGGAAGCATACACGTCCAAAAATTCCTTGGCAATCAATGGTCGATCACACAGGTCCACCCACAGCATGGACAAATTCTAGCATCTATGTCACTAGTCTGCTTTATATACTGTTCATGCTGATTGCAGGAAGCAATCCCAGGACAGTGGGGCAGCGCGCTCAAAGATTTCTTTAGGGAATACTGAACTAACCTACATCAAAATAGCAAACACATTCAATTTGTGATCGGCGCCCAAAAGCCACGGTCATAAGCATGGAAGGACCCTAAATCTGACCGTTAAGCACTTCTCACTCTCACTCAACAGAAGCCATCCCAACAGAGAACACGAGGCGTGGTAGGATGGTAAAGAGTCAACCAAGGTACGTCACATAACGATACACAACGCGAGGCAACTGCACCTCAATGAACCCAACCTAGAGGGGGCAAACAGCGGCCTTTACATGTGGGATAGTGCGGGGACTGGAAGCAATCGGGAAAAAGTCACCAATAGCTACAGGTGTAAGTCATGAGCAGAAGATCTAGATACGGAGGAGCAGGGGAGCAGATGAGGCGAAAGGAATTCCTTACAAACAAGGATGCAGAGATCAAGGTAATACCTGGCAGCAGTAGGCAGGACGGTCAGCGGGAGAGACTCAAGAGTAGTTGATATGCGTCAGGTGAGGCTGGTAGGAAGTCAGTCGCTGGAGACGGTCCTAGGGATGGAGCAGTAAGAAACACAAGGAAAGGTGCAATCGGCAGAGAAGAGAAAGGATGCACCTTCAGTCAGCTCCGAAGAGATGCAAGCAGCATTCTCCAGCCCAGCGGTGGCCTTACACTAGAGTGAATTGGGACGGTGAGGACAGCAGGGTGAGCAAGAGGACAGGCCGGTGACAGTCGCAGAGGCCGCGGCCCGGGGACAGGATCTGCGCGCACACGGGTGTCAGCAGGTGAATGGACGCCTTAAAAGCGACAATGGTGGTCGGGTGCGAGTTAAGCATCCGTGGCAGCATCCCGCATCTTGCAGAGCGGAAGCAAGTCCAATTCCAGCCCCACCGAATTGCACTGCATCCCCCAGCCAATCCCAACCCGCACGCTGCACCATCCCCGCCATGCGCACATGGCACAAAACCCAGAGAGGAGCAATTCGGGCCATTTACCAATATTCCGCAATCCTGGTGCTCCAATCTCCAAGCTCCGGCAGCACCTCCCGCGAGATCCACCCGACCTGAATCCTTGTTCGCCTTCCGAAGAAAACGCACTTGGCACACGGAATGGCTCCCTGGCTCCGTTGCAGCGGCAGCAGCGTCGCAGCCCCAGCAGCAGCAGCAACGCGGGAGCAGCAGGCAGCAGAGGCGATAGCAGAGGGCCTAAACCCACCCAAGCTGCCAAATCCACCAAAATTAAAGCAGAGAGTGCGCGGCCGCAGAGGGCCTAGTGGGCCGGCACGCGCTCCCCGGGGGACCTGAATCCTGCACGCACTCGGCTCGGCCCGCCGTGGCCAGAATCGTGGAGCAGCAGAGAAGCAGGGGTTATGATCCGAGGCCACGCCTGTGAATGCGGCCCGCTGCCGCTCCTTGACGCATTTTTAGTCGTTACCTGCTGCCTTGCTTAGATGCTGGTGCAGGGTTTGGGCGAATGGTCATGTGCTCAGGGCACCCCCCATGTTGCTGCGTCTCAGACCAGCAAGCAAGAGAGCAACCAGCAGCCAGGGAAGAGAAGACAAGAGCCAGCCAAACAGACAGAGGGAGAGCCCCAAACTCAGCTTCTGCTCATTTTATAAATAACCCCGCTCCGTCTAGCTGGAAAACCCCTCTTTGCACCCCAACAACACCTCATGCTACCCGGCTACAAATAGCTAACCATGACACATAGGTATATAGCAGCTACATCCCCATTAGCTCATTTAGCTCTAGCATACACACTGGATTGAAGATTAGGTCAGCGTTATCCTGCTTGCAACTAAGATCATTATAATTCTATATATTATTTTTATAATTAAAAAATTAATCAATATTAGAACATGCAATATTCTAACAGTATAAAATATATTCCTATTACAGCAATATGTCTCACTTCAACTGTCGAAACTACATTAAGTCTCCATGTCGCCTACCATTCTTAAGGAGATTGTATGGACCAAAAAGTCTTCTCTCCACTTGCCGTTAGCTCCTTAGCTATTATTATATATGGATCTCAAAAGTACAATAAAGAGTGCCATGTAATTGGATGACGGAGTTCAACAACTATGGCCAACATACACTTCTCTCTTTTCTAAGCTCTCCTCAACACCAGACATGATGGAGGCTCGAGAAATCCTAGGTGCTTAGATTGATTACCAGCTTTTCATTAGCCTGCTCCTACCTTGTCGATCCACAACTAAGAACCAAGCAAAGGATAGTTCGCCCAAAACTAGGGTGAAAAAATCCTTTTTTTTTTAACTATTGATCAATTAGTTAACAGTGAGTGGATCCATCCTCCCCTCCTTTTTCTCGTTGCAATCCTTCATCAATGAGGTACCATTTGTTTGGCATGTGCAGTAGATCCGTGCAACGCTGGTTTGATTTTTGTTGATTATGGTGATCTACATATGTGACTTATAATACAAGCGTAGTTTGAAGATAAATTATTCTATTTATTCCACTTATTATATATGGGTTGTTGTACCATCTCCCCTAGCTTGAGATTTCAATGAGTGTTTCATAATTTTCTCTTGACTTAGAGTGATATCCAATATTTTGGCAATTTTAGCAAACATTTGCTTAGTCTCATAGGCATAAATCTCCGGATCTATCTTAGAATGAATAATGAAATAAACTCCCAAAGCACATATTTTTAGCATATATTTTTTGAAGAACAAAATCTTTGATCTTATTTGAAAAATTAGCACTTTGAAACACTCATAAAAAATAATAACATCTCAATTCTGAATATGGTTTTCCAACCATTTTGAAGGTCTTTCTTGCACTATGAATTAAATAAAACTATCCCAATCACCTAGGTTTAATATTTATTATCATAATATAAATAAACTAACTCAAAAGAATAAAATTAAAAAAATAAATTTTTACGCATTAAAATGTAAATGTGGATACAACCTCTAGGAATAAGATGTAGTTAAGCTCCAAAACGAAGTGCAGACACTATTTTCTTTCACGTTTAGTATTTTAGCACACCATCACTTCACTATCGTCCTCCACTCCCTCCTTTTTGGTAGTTAGGGTTTTTCCTATGCATTTTTGTGTATTGAATAAAAGCGCCTCACCTTTAATTCAAGATTTATAAATTCCTTAGCAATTTAAGTATATGATGTGTGCATTATGCGGTCATGGCATGTTGATATGAAATTAAACCTGGTTTCTCAATTTCTCCATGTATTTGATGCTGCGTTTTAACCAAATTTAGTTACCACTAAAAACTATAATGATATTTTTCTGTACTAAATAAAATTTCTTACACATCATATACAATTCCTAAATAGGTTAGAATGTTTATTCTTTTCTCTAGAAAGAAGAGAATATTATGAATATGATCTTATAATATAAATCTATGTTTATTTTATTTAACCCTCCAGGTTGGGCGGCGAAGGGATGTGCGACGCTAAGGTCCATAAGTACTGTCCTATGTAGGATGGCCACACCTTTGCCCCTTTTGCCATCGAGACTCACGGAGCCATGAGCAAGGATTTCTCTAGGTTCGTCAAGGCCTGCGCCAAGGCTTATCATAGCCGCAAGAATGAGGTTGGCCTCCCCTTTCTTGTATTGTTGCTTTCTTTCGGCATAGGGTTTCCATCGCTCTGCAGAGAGCGTTGGCCAACACAATACAATGTACAGAGCGAGGGAGATGAAGCTTTTTTAATACTGGTGGTAAGCAGGCCTTTTCACATCCCTGACCACGAAGTTCTTCAGGCAGTTGGTAGTTTTGAAATGCATATCATCGTGGGGCTAGTCCCCATGGTGCCCTTCTTTGGATTTTTCCCATTTTGTTTTTGGGGTGGATGGGTTTTTCCCAATCTTTTTTTTAATAAAGTCTTATTTTATTTTATCTCAACTCAAGTTTGAATGGAACAAGAAAACTTGTACTATTGGCAAGTACTTGCGCGAAAGTTTGTGGTAATGGGAGGCTAGTGGCCGGCAGGCATTTCGAGCTTGGTGGGGGGATCACGGCCGGCCTTGCTGGCTGGGCCTGGGGAGAAGGTGTTCCCCGGGAGGAGGGTGGAGCAGCAGCCGGTGAAAGGGCAGTGGCGGATGCGCAGGAGCCAGCAGGCGATGGAAGCATGGCGGTTCCAGGCGGGAATTGACTTGGTGGCCAGTGCGATTCACGGGCTGGTTGTGGGTGTGGGAGGGGGCCTACCCTGCACCGTGATGGAGTGCGGGGATGTGGTGCACCGAAGCACCTTGCCGTCGCAGGGGTTTCAGGTGACCGCCCCGGGGGTGCTGCTGTCGCTGCTGCAGCGGCTCAGGATCTGCGACTGGGCAAGAGGGAGCCTTCGGGACGGTGTTCAAGGCATCCGTGGTGGGTGAGGGGGCTGAGGAGCTCATTGTGAAGAAGGCGAGCGAGTATGGTTCCGTGGAGGTGTGGAGGACCCAGCGGGTGCACAGGGCCTGTCCCGACAGCTGCGCCGAGTTCGTGCACGGCTTTGCGGACAGCTCCGACCAGGGCAGGGGTTTGATCAGCATGATCATGCGCGTCATTTTGCGCCAGATCGTGCTGGCCATCGGCCAGTTGCACAAGACGGGAATCGATGTTCCGGGACATCAAGCCCCAGAACATCATCTTCTCCCTGGGCTCCAACCGCTTTAAGATTATCGACTTGGGCGCTGCTGCGGATTTGCGGGTGGGCATCAACTACGTGCCCAAGGAGTTCCTGCTGGATCCCCGCTACGCCGCTCGGGAGCAGTACATCATGAGCACGCAGACCTCGTCTGCTCCGCCAGCCCCCGTGGCCACCTTCCTGGCGCCTGTCTCGTGGCAGACGAATCTCTGCAGAAATATCAGCCCCGCGCTGTAGACTGTTCCCAAACATCAGGTCCGACACCGGCCTCATTGCTTTCAACAGACAGCTCAAGCGCTGCGAGTACGACCTGGAAGCGTAGATGGAGATGGCGGGGAAGCGGGCATCTGCGCATGTGCAGAAAGGGCTGGAGATCATGAGCCTGGACGGCGGACTGGGATGGGAACTGGTGTAGGAGATGATCTGCTTCAAGGGCAGGCAACGCATGAGCGCCAAGGAGGCTCTGGCGCACCCCTATCTCGAAACGGCTGGGCTGCTGCCCACCTCATTTTCGCAGCGACTGCGAATCAAGCTCCTGCGCGCTGGCGACGAGGAGGAGAGCGTGTTTTCCCGGTGGGTTCAAAGCCTCATGGCCAAGGCCGGAACCAGAACTGTTGGGGGCTTCACCGAAGCCCAGTTGCAGGAGCTGGTGAAGCAGTCACCTAATGAGGCCACACCGCCTCGCAATGCCTGGGCCTCTCTTCTGCGTTGTAAGAGGCAGGTTACGCGTACTGTAGATGCAACAGTGGACGACCTTCGCAACGCGAAAAGGTTCCCCTTCTCCCTTCTGGTGGTCCTGACTGCCAACTCACTCTGTTGCGCGGCATTGCAATGGGTTGCGTTCCTGTACACTGGTACAACAAACTTCGATTTCTGTGTGTTACATGCTGATCCACCTCCTGGTTCCGGAGGCGGAAAAGGCTTGTCATTGACCTTCACACCCGACATGTGAGATTCGTGCGGCTTCCATGAATTGGAAGAAACGTATCAAGTACGTCCCCTGACGTGCCTTTCCTGACACATATCTGCTCCAGATATGAAGATCTCGTTGCGCAAGGACTGAATTTCGAGCTTCACAAGCATCTACTAGGGGAAACAACAAGTGGTCTACCTGATACAAGTGGAAAACCACAAAACTTCGTTCAGATTCTCCAGCTTTGCCTTCTCTCTGTCCTTGGGATAAGTGAAGTACAAAAGGTTAACCATGAGAATCACAAGGAGGAAGGGGAATGTGATCATGGAAAATAGCCCCTTTGCCAGAGCCCGAGCATTGCCCAGGTCGGGAGTGAGCGAGGACTCGTCAAAAACATGTCCAAAAAAGCCGCTATGCACGAAGACCTACCAGTGGCGTCCCAGCTGCTGCTATGGACTTCTCTAGGGTCAAGTCAATAGCATACACAGTGGTGTGCCGATCAGTGGGCACTATTTCCGCAAATATGGGCCAGTTAGTGGCTGGTGAGTTCCAGGACATGAAAAAACCCAGGGGAAAAAGAATGCTCGAGCCCGTAGAGCCATCCGTAAATGACTCTCTGCGGCACAACAAGCAGCAAAAGGCGGACAAGGGGATGCCAGACCCGGCATTGTACTCACGTGAGCATAAGATACGACCCGCGTTTGGGGCTATGCGTGAATATAAATCTACCAGCCAGCCTCCTAAGACGGAACCGAACATATTGCCTATGGACAAAAGAGCAACCAGAAGAGCGGCCGAACCATGACCAAATCCCAGCCGTTCCAGCCAAAGAGTGAAGAATGCCATGGCATTCCAAGGAACCGGCCCAACTCCTTGGCCTACAATAACTTGGAACGTAGGGACTTTCAGGACTTTTCTTGTGCCCTTCCATAACTCCTTCAACTGTAACTTGTAATGAGCTGTCAAGGAGGCATACATTGGTCCTGCCAGTCCCTTACAGCGGAGGAGTTTTGGGACGTGGATATATGCATCTAGATTCCTGTGTTCGCAGAAGTACAGAAGCTTCCGGGCTACCTCGATTGGTTGCTACCTCCTGCACAACTGCTGCAACCTCCCTCCCGAAAAATCCCAGGAAAAATCGCCTGTACAAGTCCTTCCCAAACCTGACACTTTCCACATAGGTTGATGGGTTGCGGCAGCTCTGGGCCATGCGAACTAAGGAAGCTGTATGGCACGTCTCGCTGCTCGATAGAGCATATCCTCCACGGGACTGAGAGATGAGTCGCAACACCTCTGCCGACAGGCGCAAGCTGCTGGACCAAGAACATGAGAGAGCTCCAACTCAGAAATGTTAATCGTGACTGTGGGCGCCGTTCTCGCCCAGTACCTGAAGTCGTTTTCATCTGGCTTATAGAAGAACTTTCGACCAGAGCTGTCAGTGCCCTTGGTGACATCAAAAACATATTCTAGCATGCCCCTACAATGTAGGAATTCGCTGATTTCAGCAGTGCCAGTCAGTCTCCAGTCTTTTTGTTGTAAACTTGCAAACTTTTGTTCTACCCTTGCCAAAGTAATCTGGAGTTGTTAAACCTTGTCGTTCAGGTCCTCTTCCATGGAGTTAGCTCAACAAAATCAGCAAACCACACATCCACACATGTTAGTACAAACCCTAAGCCTGGACCAACCACTTACAGTCCCTAGAAAAAAGAGTAGCACAGAAACAAATTAAGATCACCAAGATCACCCTCCCCTGTGAACCTTATCTTGCGCCCTGCATCCCGCAAGCCTGACGACGACGAAGCTTTAGCGTTATTGAACCTTCCTATGGGAGAAACAAAATTGTAGGGCCTCTTCAGGGGCAGCTAGGGCGACTTTGTGGCATATTTTGAAGGATTGTCCGGAATGAGCAGATGGTCCTCCCTGACCATGAAGGGCGGATTATACAAGTTAAGTCCGTGCCCGTGCCGATCAAACACTCGTAAGCAATTCTGCTAGCTTTTCATCTGCATCCTGCATCCAAAGTATTAAGGACAAGTCATGAAGCTGCAACACGCAAGCGGTCGCGGTGCGGCGATCCTGGCGCATGACCGACATGCCTGCATGGGATCTCGCAGTGCTGTTGCCGCGCTCCAACAGCTGATCTCACAGCTGCTGTTGCCGCGCTCCAGCAAGTTATCTTGAAAGTGATGTTGCTGCGCTCCAAAAATGTGATCTCACAGCTGCTGTTGCCGCGCTCCAACAGCTGATCTCACAGCTCATGACGCCCCACTCCAACAGCTGATCTCACAGCTGCTGTTGCCGCGCTCCAGCAAGTGATCTCGAAAGTGATGTTCCCGCGCAGCGCTCCAACAGCTGATCTCACAGCTGTTGCCGCGCTCCAACAGCTGATCTCACAGCTGCTGTTGCCGCGCTTGTAAGCATGTCAAAGCATGGTTTGGTGCCCCACTTTTATATATGGCAAAGTACATTTGGCCACTGACGGGTGTGGAATCAGAATTTTGAATGATTTATTTTATTTATTTATCTTACAATTTATATCATTTAATTTAACTTTTATTTTTATTTTTACTATAAAATTAACTTTAGATAAGTCTAAATCAACTCACTTTTACCCTGCTGACAATTGTGCAAGACTTTGACATTGGCGCGTCCCCGCCTCTCTCCTTCCTCAGGCGTGCCGCCGCGACTCGTGCACGTGGATGCACTAAATCATACAGACGTGAAACCGGGTGCGCGTGATTTGGCGCCAAGACACCGTGGTGGCGCTATGCGCTGCGGACCCACGCAGTGGAGTCGCATCATTCAGCACGACCGCGGCGCTGCACTTCAGTAAGTCTTGCGTCAGATGGCCGCCCTCGCGTACTCGCGCGCAAAATTCACCTGTGATCCATTTTTATCGTGATGTAGGTCCATGAGCAAAGACCTCCGTGAACATCGGTCGCGATCAAGCAGAGCGACTAAAACTTGCAAAACACCGCTTGAAGTGTAAAGGCCAACCTAGCAAATACATTGGAATGGCGATAGACGGGATGGACCAAAGCAAGACGGAGCTCCCACATTTTCCTGCCCCTCCAAAGGATTTTGCAGATGGGCTTATTCGGGTCCATGTTGTGGGTTGTTTGGTATACAACAACATTATGAAGACCAGGGTGTTTGTGAACTTCCCGAATATTCGGAACGACGCCAACTTAACTATTCATATCATCCAGGATGTTATTCTCACATATGAGACGGTTTTGCCAAAGACGTTTTACTTGCAGCTGGACAACACGGCCAGAGAAAACAAGAATATGTTGTTGTTTGCATACTTAAGTATGCTTGTCGAGAAGCGGGTCTTCGATAAGGTGAAGGTGGGCTTTCTTCTTGTCGCACACACATGCAATTGATCAAATGTTCTCATGCTTTTCTAAAAGTCTCGCACAAAAAGCAATGTCACTCGAAACCCTTATGAGTTTGATTCATCGTGCTTATACACCCAATCCAAGTGAAAATGGTTTCGAGGTGGCCGATTTCGAGCTTTGTCCGCCCAATGGGATGGGTAAAAGAGGACACGAGATGCGTAAGGAATTTGCACAATCATAGTTATCGATCAATTCAAAATTTCAAGGGAAGAAAGAGTCATGGAGCCATCAGAATAGCTTCTTCGTGGCAAGGCACTTTCTACTTGTCACATTGGGAACCGTTGGAGGGACAAAATCAGCAAACCACACATCCACACATGTTAGTACAAACCCTAAGCCTGGACCAACCACTTACAGTCCCTAGAAAAAAGAGTAGCACAGAAACAAATTAAGATCACCAAGATCACCCTCCCCTGTGAACCTTATCTTGCGCCCTGCATCCCGCAAGCCTGACGACGACGACGTGCTTTAGCGTTATTGAACCTTCCTATGGGAGAAACAAAATTGTAGGGCCTCTTCAGGGGCAGCTAGGGCGACTTTGTGGCATATTTTGAAGGATTGTCCGGAATGAGCAGATGGTCCTCCCTGACCATGAAGGGCGGATTATACAAGTTAAGTCCGTGCCCGTGCCGATCAAACACTCGTAAGCAATTCTGCTAGCTTTTCATCTGCATCCTGCATCCAAAGTATTAAGGACAAGTCATGAAGCTGCAACACGCAAGCGGTCGCGGTGCGGCGATCCCCTGGCGCATGACCGACATGCTCATGGGATCTCGCAAGTGCTGTTGCCGCGCTCCAACAGCTGATCTCGCAGTTGCTGTTGCCGCGCTCCAGCAAGTTATCTTGAAAGTGATGTTGCTGCGCTCCAAAAATGTGATCTCACAGCTGCTGTTGCCGCACTCCAACAGCTGATCTCACAGCTCATGACGCCCCACTCCAACAGCTGAATTCACAGTTGCTGTTGACGCGCTCCAGCAAGTGATCTCGAAAGTGATGTTCCCGCGCAGCGCTCCAACACCTCATCTCACAGCTGCTGTTGCCGCACTCCAACAGCTGATCTCACAGCTGCCGTTGCCGCGCTTGTAAGCATGTCAAAGCATGGTTTGGTGCCCCACTTTTATATATGGCAAAGTACATTTGGCCACTGACGGGTGTGAATCAGAATTTTGAATGATTTATTTTTATTTATTTATCTTACAATTTATATCATTTAATTTAACTTTTTATTTTTATTTTTACTATAAAAATTAACTTTAGATAAGTCTAAATCAACTCACTTTACCCGTTGACAATTGTGCCGCACTTTGGACATTGGCCCCGCCTCTCCTTCCCCGCGCCAAGACAAGCGCTGCGACTCGTGACGGTGGATGCACTAAAGCTGTGCGAAACGGGCGTGAGGCCAAGACATTGTGCGCGACTTATGCGCGGGACCCACGCAGTGAGCTGATTAGCAGACCGGGCGCGCGCATCTTCAGTAAGTCTTGCGCAGTGCCGGCCGCCTCGCGCAGCCTGCGACCAAGGTCAAAATTCTGACCATGTGATCCATTTTTATCGCGTGACAGAGGTCCATGAGCAAGACTCTCCGTGAACATCTCGGATCAGAGCGACTAAAACTTGCAAAACACCGCTTGAAGTGTAAAGGCCAACCGAGCAAATACATTGGAATGGCGATAGACGGATGGACCAAAGCAAGACGGAGCTCCCACATTTTCCCCGCCTCCAAAGGATTTTGCATGGGCTTATTCGGTCCATGTTGTGGGTTGTTTGGTATACAACAACATTATGAAGAGGTGTTTGTGAACTTCCGAATATTCGAACGACGCCAACTTAACTATTCATATCATCCGTGATGTTATTCTCACCTATGAGAGGTTCTCGTCAAGACGCTTTTACTTGCAACTAGACAACACGGCCAGAGAAAACAAGAATATGTTGTTGTTTGCATACTTGAGTATGCTTGTCGAGAAGCGGTCTTCGATAAGGTGAAGGTTTTCTTCTTGCACACGATGATGCAATTGATCAAATGTTCTCATGCTTTTCTAAAAGTCTCGTGCACAAAAAGCAATGTCACCAAACCCTTATGAGTTTGATTCATCGCTTATACACCCAATCCGAAGTGAAAATGGTTTCCGAGGTGGCCGATTTCAGAGCTTTGTCTCGCCCAATGGGATGGGTAAAAGAGGGACACGAGATGCGCGTAAGGAATTTGCACAATCATAGTTATCAAGATCAATTCAAAATTTCAAGGGAAGAAAGAGTCATGGAGCCATGAATAGCTTCTTCGTGGCAAGGCACTTTCTACTTGTTCACATTGGGAACCGCTGAGGGTTTGGAGTTCCTTGAGAATACCAAACAGATATAAGGGGAGCGCCTTTATGTCCACTTCAATCGCATGGCAAACCCGTGGAAGACGCATAAATCATTGAGAGCCATTAGGAAAGCCCTCAAGAACCGATGCAAAAATATCTATCTCGAAGACAAAGTATGGTGGAACTCGCTCATATCATCCGATATTTATGCGATAAAATGAGGAGGAGTCCATCGAGATCTTCAAAAGCATGGGAGTGGTACAACAGTGGACGAGGCCGAGCGGAACTTAAATCCCATCGACGCTCCAGATGTCTTTGTCATTCGCCCAGCTCACAACCCCGCAACTGCCACATGTATCTCGGAATTTTAGGCCAGGGAGCAGCCATCGAATCGAGTTGGCGAGATTCGATGGGGATGTGTCCGAGATCGACGAGGCTATATGATTGCGTCCATGTGAGATGACGATCGTAACAGCCTTCGATTGCGTAAGTCGAAGACTTGGATTTCTTATGTGACGAACCTTACCTAGTTGTCCAGGGTGGGTGACAGAGAATAGCAATGCGCTTTGAGGGAAGGTACCTACCGAGGAGATATTGGCTCCACACAGTTGATAGAGAGGGTTTATAACGAGGAAGCGACCAAGCACCGGATCGATCGCTGATATCGGAGACATTTATTTTGGCATACGGTTCTCCTTGCAAGGGATAGCACTCTACAAGTCCGCATACGTGAGCTTATCAAGACAAAGTTTCGAACTTCAACATCTACGCCGTGGAAGAAGGTAATAGGTTGAAGATAACAGTGCACTCACCAAGTTCCTGGAGAGAGTTGCATTGAGGAAAATGATGATTCGGATGAAAATCCCAAAATAAGGGTGGTTTGACAAGCGCTGATGAAAGAGACATCCGACTTCAAAGACCAATCGCAACAAGAACCCGCGGCAGAGGCAACGGAACCGGACTATTGGTGCTTTTGAAGGCATGTTTGATGATGATCCGACAAGGTCACTGTCAAGGAGACTAAACACAGAGAGGATAGAAAGGTGATAGGGTATTCTTCGTAGCTTTAGGGCATAGGGTAGATAGATGAGGTGTCTATGTGGACGCCGACCGATTTGTGCAACTTATGTCGTCTGGCTTCCGCCACATCCATGCACCTCCAAGAAGACATATTTCCTCACGATGATATATTTCGTGACTGCTTTTGCCTTGTGCTCGCACAAGTTTGCATACCCTTGTTTAGGCGCGCACTTACGCCGCCTAGCCCCCACTTGGTATACAAAACATATAGAACCACACAAATTGCGTAAACCAATCGACATGCCGAAATTATGGAAGAATTCTACGCCTTCATCACACCGACAAATTATCCATGAACACGAGTGCGCCACCTGTGTAAATGACCGGACAGAAGTGGTGCCGAGCCGAGAATGCCGAATCCGATGGATGAACACCTACAAAACTCAACAAAACCAACCCAACTGGCTGCGAATAGGGTTGGGATTTTTTCCAAAACCCCTTTTGACAGGAGAAACCCCTTTCAGAACAGACGCTGTTAATGAGAACGAGGATGGTAGTGAGTTTGGCCCGGAGGATGAGGACGACGGGCCCATACCTGATGTGCTCGGACACCTGATGAAGAGCATTCAGATGCGCAGCAGGAGGACAGGGATGCAGGGGTTTTCATGCCTTATGGAATCCCACTGGGGGTGCCTACTGGTAGGTATGACCCAGAAGGTGGAGAGGGGCGCCGCCACCGCACCCCCGCCATCGCCGGTGGTCGAGCCCGCACACTTGATCCGCGAAGGTTTATGGAAGGGAGAGACTGGCGACCGCCGGGCTAATCAGAGGAGCAACAGCATGCTGCTGTGCAGGAGGAGGAGGAGAGGGGCCGGCCGGCGCCTCTTGATACCTTCTTGAGGATGCTGTGGAGGCGTAGGGTGGCAAAGGGTGGGAAGGAAGCTGCTTTTGAGGAGGCGGTGAGGAGGTATGAAAGCGAGGACCAGCCTATAGCAAAAGCTAAGAGAAAAGCGAACAAACTGCAGAGGGTGGAAAATGTGGGTGAGATCCCCACTGTTCACGTTTCAACAGATTAGGAAAGAATTGCCGAAGCTATCCGGGATGAAGACCCCCTGACATGGGTCAGAGAAGCAGCATATTCTAAGAAGGTGGTATTGGAAACAGTGCTGGTGAAATTAGAGAACCTTCGGCCGGCCTCCTACCTTACACCAGATGCACAGATACGCAAGGTTGATGAAGCCAATTATTTGGCGCGTGTTATTTCAAAAAGGAGGATTGAAGAAGGTGTTTTGCCTCTATTATGTATGATTGATCCTGCAGAGTGTGATTATACATGGAAAAGCTAGATGTAGATTCAAGGCCAAAAAATATGTCATGGGAGTGCTTGGAGGAAACCACATTATGCGGCGAAGCATCTTGCGTGACATCTCCTGCAAGAAGCGGTTTCAATATGTGGAGGCTCATCATACCGTGGTCTCAACGCACAGAGATGCGAGTCTCGCCACGACCATAATACTATGTCCGATAAGCGCCGGAAGATGAATTTTATATAGAGTGAGGTATTTGAGGATGAATTGATTATTGAACGCGATGTCAGTGTATGACCATGACATGGAAATTCAACTGCATAAGGTGTTGGGTCTTATTGAAGATGATGAATGGAAGATGATGTTTATAAATGTAACAAGGTTGACAACAGACCCATATATTATGCATCAAACAAGAGGGTAGGTATGGGAAAATGTAGACAAGATTTTACCAAGTGGGAAGGAGAGTTGCCGTAATGTATAGCATGTGTGACAAGCAAGAAGAGCAAGGAAGCTGAAAGTGGCCGAGGAGGCCAACAAAATAGACTCGCTTATGTGAAGCCCAAGGATATGTTCGCAAAGCCTTGGAAATCATTTCAAGGAATTCCAATGGGAGTGTGGGCATACTTATAACCGCTTAAAGAGAAAGTGTTGGGCCTCATTGACCGAAAGGAATGGATGATATATCTCTCGAAGATATATTTCGTGACTGCTTTTGCCTTGTGCTCGCACAAGTTTGCATACCCTTGTTTAGGCGCGCACTTACGCCGCCTAGCCCCACTTGGTATACAAAACATATAGAACCACACAAATTGCGTAAACCACGACATGCCGAAATTATGGAAGAATTCCACAGCCTTCATCACACCGACAAATTATCCATGAACACGAGTGCAAGGCACCACGCAAAATGACCGGACAGAAGTGGTGCCGAGCCGAGAATGCCCGAATCCGATGGATGAACACCTACAAAAAACTCAACAAAACCAACTTTTGCCATGAATAGGGTTGGGATTTTTTCCAAAACCCCTTTGATGTGAGAAACCCTTCGCAGACCGCTACGAGAACGAGGATGGTAGTGAGTTTGGCCCGAGGATGAGGACGACGGGCCCATACCGATGTGCCTTGGACACGATGAAGAGCATCTGATGCGCAGCGAGGAGGGATGCAGGGTTTTCATGCCTTATGGAATCCCACCGGGGTGTGGTATATGACCCAAGGTGGAGAGGCGCCGCCAACCTGCACCCTCTCACGCCATCGCGCTGGGAGCCTCGCACACTTGATCCGGTTTATGGAAGGGAGGAGCACTGGCCGGCCGGCGCCCCACAGAGAGCAACAGCAGATGCTCATGTGCAGGAGGAGGAGGGAGAGGGCGCCGCCGGCCGCGCCTTGATACTGGAGGATGCCAGGAGGCGAGGGTGACAAGGGAAAAGGCGGTGCTGCTTTTGAGGCAGAGGCGAGGGAGGTGGGAAAGCAGCAAAGCTAAGAGAAAAGCGAACAAACTGCAGAGGGTGGAAAATGTGGGTGAGATCCCACTGCTCACGTTCAGACAGGGAAAGAATTGCCAAGCTATCCGGATGAAGACCATGGGTCGAGAAGGCATATTCTAAGAAGGTGGTATTGGAAACAGTGCTGGTGAAATTAGAGAACCTTCGGCGGGCCTCCTACCTTACACGGATGACACGCAAGGTTAAGGTTGAAAGCCAATTATTTGGCGCGTGTTATTTCAAAAAGGAGGATTGAAGAAGGTGTTTTGCCTCTATTATGTATGATTGATCCTGCAGAGTGTGATTATATGGAAAAGCTAGACTGGCAGAGATTCAAGGCCAAAAAATATGTCATGGGAGTGCTTGGAGGAAACCACACATATGCGGCAATGAAGCATCTTGCAGACATCTCTCCGGGCAAGAAGCGGTTTCAATATGTGGAGGCTCATGTATACTGTGGTCTCAACGTACAGGAGATGCGAGTCCTGGCCACGGACCATAATACTATGTCCGATAAGCGCTGGAAGATGAATTTTATAGAGCAAGTGAGGTATTTGAGGGATGAATTGATTATTGCTGAACGCGATGCTGTGCAGATGACCATGACATGGAAATTCAACCTGTACAAGGTGTTGGGTCTTATTGAAGATGATGAAGCACGTGAGGATGATGTTTATAAACAGAACAAGGTTGATAACAGGACCCATATATTATGCATCGCGAAACAAGAGGGCAGGGTATGGGAAAATGTAGACAAAATTTTTACCAAGTGGGAAGCAGGAGAGTTGCCAGAACAGAAGAAGCATGCGGTAGCTGGGACAAGCAAGAAGAGCAAGGGGAAGCGGAAAGTGGCCGAGGAGGCCAACAAAATAGACTCTGTTTATGTGAAGCCCAAGGATATGCTCGCAAAGCCTTGGAAATCATTTCAAGGAATTCCAGCGGGGGAGTGTGGGCAGCAGATACTTATAACCGCTAAAGAGAAAGTGTTGGTAGGGCTCATTGACCTGAAAGGAATGGATGACGATATATCTCTTCGGAAGAAATTTCATATTATTCAAGTGGCGATGGCAAAACACCTTGGTTGCTCGTCCTTTGAGGAGGTTCGGCAGAAGTATCCACAGCACTCCACTGATCAAATGCTTGCTCGTTTCCAAACGGCATTTGCCGGAAAGGTATGCCATTTTCCCAGACGTTCTTTCGATGTTCAGACTGCCCGGCCTACCACTATATGCATATACTAATCACAATGGGGGCCGCCAGCACCGCCTCCCCGCTCCTCACCGCAGAGGACAAGTCCACTGGGAGGGCGCCGGCCGCCGCTTTTGTCCTCCACCGCTGTGGAGGAGGGCGCTACCGGCCGGGCGCCTGCAGGTAGCATAAGAGAGGGCACCGCCGGCCGCGCCCACCTCCATTTTTAGCGCTTTTATCCGCCACCGTATGCATTCTAACAGATTGTTATTTTGACAGCAACTGAAGGACGTGGAGGTCCTAACAAAGCTGCCCCACGACTTCCGCCATTTTATTTTCGAGATCAATAAGTGGAAGGGCCTAGAGAATGAACAGCGGGCTTTGGCGGACAAGGACTTGGAAGAAGGACTCCATGTTTTCAATGTTCCGCCAATCAGTGTGATTAGTGGAAGCACGCAACGCTCGACATGGGTTTTGAGGGAAGGAAATACACCCTTCTAGTCATGGATGTCCCCCGTGGATTTGACATCGGGCCAATGGATAAACGGATGGATTTATCAATGATGGGTGCTGTATTTCAAAGTTTCCAGGAGAAAACCGAAAATGACGAGTTCCGGATTATCGTCATGCATGGTGTTGAAGAAGCCCATACCGTGAGGGAGGCATTTATCTGGGACAAGACTAACATGAACAACGACAGAGGCGGATTTGAGACTGTGGAATACGTTACAGTTGGATGGGGTGTGAAAGGGGGATGTGCGAAGGAAAGGGCTGCCATGATGCCAAATGTGATGCACGGGACCTTCAACAATGGAAGATCCGTTATTGGACACCCTAATGTCGTCAAGAAACAGGTTTACTTGTCTCATGACAAGTTGGTAGTGTGCCCATACCAGAGACCATTGGGGCTTATAATAAAACTCGTGAGGACATTCTCCAAGGAGGGAGACTGGGTTATTGATGCATGCTCATGCAGCGGGACTACGACACTCGCTGCGTTGTTGTGTGGCCGGAACTGTATTGTAATAGAGGCGGATTTGAGATGCGCAGGTTACATCGCACAGTGCATACACGGTGTTGATGTCTTGCCAGATGCAGAGGAAGAGTTGACTTTTGAGCCGCATCGGAGGGGGCCATCTCAGTTCTGGGCGAAAGAGGTTTGTATTAGTGAGAAGAACTGCTTGAAAGCCCAAGTTGTGGCATTGAGTGTGAAGAGGTTAAAGACGACAACCGGCGAACTTATGGATGATGGATGCAGACATTGACGCTTGGCGCCGACCCCGACAAAACGACACCCAATGATATCAATGAAGACCAGCAAAGTTAGTGAGAATGATGCTTTGACATTGTGAGATGGAGCGCTGAATTTGGTACATTGTAGATCTGGGCCGATGAAATGGTCGACTCACATATAAGCCCTCACGATGGAACACTGTAGACGGTGCTTAGCCAAATCTCCCTGTGCAGTTTGCACGAGTAGGTTTTTATCATTGCTTGTATTGCCAGTATGGCTACACCTGCATGTTCCGGATGTTTCCGAACCTTTTTAGTTTTCACGATTTAGCTTTTCTCAAATTTTGGTGTTACAGTGTAGTTTATTTGCCATCCGCAATGGCGCCGGCCGGCCGGCACCATTATGGGGTTCGTGTGGAGGATTTCCTTTTCAGTTTGGTGTTCCGCTATAGATTTGTACATAATGGAGTGTCAGATTCTCAAACCAATTCTCTAATTTGAGGATGGTGCCTTTTTCGTCAAAGGGGTTATTTTTCCCTTGAAGGGGGTTTGTATATTCCCCCCCTTCAAAATTTATGGTGTTTAAGGCCCTCATCAACAATAAGCAACAAGACAAATAATCTTCAATCAATGAACAATGTCAATGAAAATGCGTGAACGAAGGCTAAACACCACCAATTCATCCCCACGAAATAAAGAAAGCCACTTGACCAGAAAGACTAGCAGCACTTTGAGGGTGTAATCTTATCCTTCTTAGTCTTCAATTGTACTAGTGTAAGATCCTGATTGATATAGAACCTAGTTGTCCCAACATAGATCTAGCCTTCACAACTGGAGACATCATCATCCATCGTGATTAAGCATCTCAGAACGACCGTATTGTAAACTCCCCGTTGAAATGTGCGGAGTGATTTTTTTCGTTTTTGAGGTTAAGAGTGGTGATAAAATAAGTCGATGATGAGTGGGGTATTTATATTAAAATGTCTCTTGGCCTATGGTTTTTTGTTGTTGTTCTTAGGTTGGGATAATAAATGCAGTCCATGGACTCGAGTGTTCCTGGCCTCTGACTTGGAATATCCACCAAAAGCCTATATATGTGAGATAGGGGTTGGTATATTTAGGGGTTGTTGACTTATAAGCTTGGGGCTTCCACTCCAACGGGGCGCAGAGTCGAATCCAGTGTGTGTGGTCGTGGAATCCGGAATGCTGGAGGAGCGTACCGGGTGAAAAGTGGAGGCGGTCGGAAGTCGATCAGTAGGGGAAGCCATGCACTTAACCCTAAGAACCGGGAAAAGTGATGTAAGTTCAAACGCGGAGCGCGGAGCGAGAGCGAGTGGCGGCGCAGGGCCGGAGCGCGAGGACGCCGAGGAGCGGACAGAGGGCGCCAAGGGGTCCGCTGGAGGACAAGGAGGCGATCGCGAGGAAGGATGCCGAACCCTCACCGTGAGGTCGCGAGCCGCGAGCCAAGGAGCGGCCCCACCGGTGGCGGCGCAGCGGCCGAGAGGTAGGAACTGGGAGATCGACCCTCCAGAAATTGGAGGCGAGGGCGTACCGGAGCCTTGGGGCGCGAGGCGAGGGAAGTGGTCAGAGGCATGGCGCCCAAGACCACAAATTGTGGCATTGAGTGTGAAGAGGTTAAAGACGACAACCGCGAACTTATGGATGATGGATGACATTGGATGTCGCTTTGAAACGACGTACACCAGAATGATATCAATGAAGACCAAGAAAGTTAGGTGAGAATGAGCTTTGATTTACGTGAGATGGAGCGCATGCGTAATTTGGTACTTGTTGTAGATCTGGGCCTGGATGAAATGGTCGACCACATATAAGCCCTCACGATGGAACATCAGACGGTCTTAGCCAGCTTGCACGAGTAGGTTTTATCATTGCTTGTATTGCCGATGGCTACACATGTTCCGGATGTTTCAACCTTTTAGTTTTCACGATTTACGATTTAGCTTTTCAAATTTTGTGTTAGTTTATTTGTTATCTAGAGCTACCGCCCAAGCCATTATGGGGTTCGTGTGGAGGATTTCCTTTTCAGTTTGGTGTTCCGCTATAGATTTGTACATACGGAGGGTGTCTGTATTCTCAAACCAGCCGTTTCACGCAATTTGAGGATGGTGCCTTTTTCGTCAAAGGGGTTATTTTTCCCTTGAAGGGGGTTTGTATATTCCCCCCCTTCAAAATTTATGGTGTTTAAGGCCCTCATCAACAATAAGCAACAAGACAAATAATCTTCAATCAATGAACAATGTCAATGAAAATGCGTGAACGAAGGCTAAACACCACCAATTCATCCCCACGAAATAAAGAAAGCCACTTGACCTGCAGCACTAGCAGCCTTGAAGGCAGGTAACTTATCCTTCTTAGTCTTCAATTGTACTAGTGTAAGATCCTGATTGATATATAACTTAGTTGTCCGTAACATAGATCTAGCCTTCACAACCTGGAGACGATCATCCATCGTGATTAAGCATCTGTAAACGATCTGGTATTGTAAACTCCCTGTTGAAATGTGTCATGGAGTGATTTTTTTTCTTGTTTTTGGTTAAGAGTGGTGATAAAATAAGTCAGGATGACAGTAGGAGGGGGTATTTATATTAAAAATGTCCTTGGCCTATGGTTTTTTTTGTTGTTTGTTTCTTAGGTTAGATAATAAATGGTCCATGGACTCGATGTTCCTTGGCCCTTGGACTTGGAATATCCACCAAAAGCCTATATATGTGAGATAGGGGGTTGGTATATTTAGGGGTTGTTGACTCTATAAGCTTGGGGTCGACCCAACCGGGCGGTAGCTGAACGAGTGTGAGGTCGTGGACTGGAATGCTTGGAGGAGCGGTCGTGAAAAGTGGAGGCGGTCGTGGAAGTCGATCAGCGGTAGGGGAAGCCCGCGGCACTTAACCCTAAGAAACTGGGAAAAGTGACAGAAGTAAGTTCAAACGGCGGAGCGCAACGGCGGCGGAGCGAGAGTAAGGAGCGGGGCGCAACGGCGGCCGGAGCGCGAGGACGTCGAGGAGCTGCGACAGGAGGGCGCCGCGGTCTGCTGGAGGACAAGGAGGCGTACTCGCGAGGAAGGATACGAACCCTCACGGTGAGTCGCGAGCCGAGTGGGCGAGGGCGCCTCATCGGTGGCGCGCGCAGCGGCCGAGAGGTAGGAACCTGGGAGACCAGCCCTCCGTGAAATTGGAGGCGAGGCGGCACCGATTCGGGGCGCGAGGCGAGGGAAGTGGCTGCAGAGGCATGGCGCCCAAGACCACAGCTGAAATTGACCGCTCGGCCAAACATGGATCATTGAGGGTCCGAGTAATGGTGACCGAAGCCGGGGCTTGGCATGGAAGCGTTGGAATTATGTCAACATGGGTAGAGGCGCACGCCATTTGAAGGACAGGCAACCAGGCGAAGGAATTAGAGCGAAGCCCCAGGATTGGCACCTGGATTTGGTCAGGAAAGTGTATGAGCGTAGCAAGGAGGAGGCAGGTGGTTTGGTAATCGAGTCTTTACGGAAGAAGAGCACAGCAGCGGCAGCAGCGGCCCTGGTCAAGACGGGCGTGATTCGGGAACCCAATGGCTAGTTGACCCGAGAATCGGTATCCGTGACAAATGATGGGTCCGCCGATGGCTCCTTTGTTTTCATGCGATAAAAAGCGTGACCGCTTTGTCTCGACTCATTTGTCTTTTTCTCCATGAAGTTGTCAAGGGCGAGGATCGATCGAATTCTCTTTGACAAGTTATGTGAAGAGAGGTTGAATTTGATCTCCTCTTCCCTCGTCCTTCTCGCCTTTTGGTTCATCAGATGCGCACGCTAATCACGGAGGTAGAAATTGTGGCCTCCCTTCACATGTGGGAAGCCGGTTAGGGAGATGAAGTGGAAAGTGAGGAGCCCAAGGAGGAAATAGAGGAGGAATCTGACAGCTGGGAGTCCGTGGCGACGGGCAGTTCAGAAGAAGAGAGAGAAATTCCCACCAGCAAGAAGAGAAAGATGTGGGGAGGCAGGGCCTCAAAAGGCAGAAGAGTGACGTGGGCCACCACGTAAAAGGCAAGGCGAGAAGGCGCGAAGAAAATGAAGGCCAAACGGCAGATTGAGGTGGCGGAGGAAGAGGCGCGGTCTGAGGAAGACAATTTTGCTGACCTGGATGCAGATGACGAACCAACCCGGGAATTAGGGCCGACTCAAGCGGACCTCCTCGTGGATGGGAAGAGATTTTCAAGGGAACTCCACCGCGCAGAGGTGGACGCAGACTGATTAGGGTGCGCACCTGCCGGGAAGAAAGGTGCTCGAGGGATGGCGCCCGCACGGGCCGCCAATGTGGATTTGCGTGAGCCGACCACGCCAATGATCCGGGCCCAAGCGGATTTGTTGGACCAAGCGGCATTGGCGCTCACATGGCTCTGTGCAAGGGCATGGAGGAAGTGGTGAAGGCCGACGATTTAAAGAGGAGAGGCCAAGCGCAAGCGGAGGAAGAGGCGGTCCGAGGAAGACAATTTTGGCCGACTCGGATGCATGACGAACCAACTCCTGGGAATTAGGCTGACTCAAGCGACCCTCGGGATGGGAAGAGATTTTCAAGGAACCCACTGGCAACAGAGGTGGACGCTGGAGGACTGGTTAGTGACCTTATCTGGGAAGAAAGGTGCCTCGGCTGTGGGGAATTGTTGCGAGCCCAGGAGCAAGAAGCAGCCTTGGTGGAGAAGGCCCACAAGTTGGCAGATCGGTACAAGAGGGAGCGGGATGAGGCACGTGGCCGAACCAGGAAGGAAAAGGGGAAAGGGAAGCGAAGTAGTAGGGCCACGACTGGGGTAGTGGAGGGGACTACCGAAGGAAGGGAGGAGCAACCGAGGTAGTCAAACACCTACCGAGTTGCCGAAATGACGGTGAGTCCACTCAGCAAAACGCTATCGACATTGGCGCGCCCAACCCTCGCCATGAGCGCCACAGAAAAGGGCACTCCGAGGATACGGATCGACAGGGTAGCCTACGGAGGAGAGGGTAAGCACCTACCTCAAAGTTAGGGTCCTATTATGTTGCGACACATGGATGAGGAAACTTATGTTCCCGGTCTATATGTGAATGGGGAACGCGTGCTTAACTCTCAACGTGCGTGTGGAAATAGGAAGGACTGTGGCCTACCCATCGCAAGTGAGGACCCGAAGTGGATACTTCTTCCACGGCGCCCGAGTATGGGGGTTGGCCCCCTATTATGCGGAGGCGATTCTGAAGGAATTAAGTGAGGAAGAAGTCCAGGCTTGGGTGGACGAGGAGCCGGTAATAATCCTCAGCAATAGGCGGCCAGCGGAAGAGGGGGAAGCTCAAGGATGGGGTATGCCTCAAATTAGGACGTCCAGCAGTGACAGTGAGGTGGAAGTATTGTGGGAAGACTCTGATCGGGCGGGGGAGGGCTCATGGCGTGAGAGGGGAAAGGGCGGGCTGCCAAGTCGAAGGCGCACAGAAGCGAGGCAAATAGGTGATAGCATCCTAGGGATGGAATTTGGTTAGGATGTGACCGACCTCAAGACCGCTCCTCAATTGTGAAGCGGTCCTTCACGAAGAGGCAGCCATCTTTAGGACCTATAAAACTGGGGCAAAATGACGCCCACCCAATGTATAAGAGGGATGAATTATGCCTCTCATGCCAGATAATTCTAGTTGAGATCCCCACGTCACGGTGGCTGGTTGGAGACGTCCGATTGATGAGGCGGGTGCGCGAGACGCCCTAGGGGTGGTCGAGCTTGCTCCGCAGCTAGTGGAGAGGGGTGAGTGAGCGCCCTCGCCGGCTAAAGGAGTGAGGAAATCGAGGGATTACGCTGGGCGCAGTCCGGAGCTTGCCTTGCACGTCACCGTGACGCCCGAGAATTCCTCCTTCCTTACCCTTCTTCTTCCCGCCGGGCTAGTTCAAATTTCAAGAGTGTACGTGGTTGTGTGGGCTGGAAGCCCGAGGGCGACGAGAGAGAGAGAGAGAATTGGAAGAAGCGAATCGTGGAGGAGAAGGAAGAGTGGTCAGCAATTTACGCAATGCGAGGTGTGAGGCTGTGTGGAGAAGTTGGGAAGGGGAACTAACTGAGTGACTAACAAGCATTGCGGTGCGGATCAGAGAGAATCCAAACCGTGCCGTTTGCGGGAAGTGAGCACAAGAGGTGAAATATCATTCCTTCCCGGAATGTGTGTGAGGTGGCCCCTTTGTGTGTGTGTGAAGTGGCTTGAGAGGATCGCGGAACTATGGTCCTTAGGAATCGCGTGTGTAAAAGTACCAAATGTGGAGCGCGTAATCAAAAGTCTCGACTCCGGCAGCAATGGTCACCGCCTGCGGCAGATCCGCGGCAATCAGGCGCCGAAATAAGTCGCTAGGGTTTGCTGGGACCCACCTGTAGTCAAGCTAACCACCGTAGTGGTAAGGGTCACCTGTAGAGTAGATCGGGAACGTTGGGGAATAAGATCCTCATGTCGGGGAGTAAGTGTCCGGGGTAGCTGGAGGAAGAGAGACGAATAGATGTAGGTAAGAGGAGTAATAGCAGGAAAGTCCCGACTTAGGTGAAGGCCGTCGAGCGATAGAAGTGCCTTCGCACAAACCATTCCCTCGGGAGCGAATCCAGACTACAAATAACATTGAGGGTGAATGTGAACCTCAGTGTCCTGGGACACAAAGGTTACACCCACAAGATCTCCGTCTGGCCAGATTGGTACTTAGGGGATGGGGTGCCTTGAAGGTGAGTGGATGCCCTTGGGGCAAGTAGCTTAGGCACACCATGGTACAAGTTGTGCTAGTACTGTCCCATGACGGAAATCCGTCCTTAGTGGACTTATATAAAATTCTTCTTCTTCTTCTTCATAAGGCTCGAGGAACGAGCACATCGACCTATAGCCTATTGAGAAACTCTTTTGCAGCCACAAGTGGTGCAACAATGTCATTACCAAGACCAGAAATTCTCAAGTTTAAAGCACGGCGAGCACAGTCTGCTGTCTGAGAAACAATTTCCGTAACTCTGTGGCCAGCAGGACAAGGAGAAGTAGAGGGATCATTAACCCCCATGAGGTTTTTACCAGTAAGCTTCTCCAAATATGTAGGTAAAACTTGTTTTGTTGAAGTGAAATGATTTTCCAAATTTATGGCTTTCTCCTCTATGGTCCGTGAAAAAACTTCATTTTGTAACCCTTGCTCCACCAACCTTTCCGAGAGTCTTCCATCCTGATCGTCCAAACCCTGCAACTTTTTGGCCATATAATTGTGCATTTCTTCCCTCTGTGCATGAATAAGCTCAAGAATAACCTTCTTGTAGCATTCCAAACTATGTTCCACGTCTGCCTTCGACAAGCAACCTACACAAGGAACAGGAATTTGCAAAGCATTGACTTGCAAAAGAAATAAATCAAACTTGACCTGGAAAGACGCCTCAAACTCTTTAGCCCATGAGCTTGCCAAGTCAAGATCCTGTTGTAATTTTCTTATGATAACATCCTGACTATCAAATCTCTTATTTATAAGATCATCCAATACGGAATTGACCTCATCCTCCTCGTCCTTTTAGCCCTCCTTATCCCCCTCGTTCTCGAGTCCCATGCAAAAGATTGGTGCTTAGCCAAAAGAGACTCATATTTTTCCTTAAGGAAATATTCGTCGCCTCAATATTACGTACTTTAGTCTCCAATACAGATACCCTTTTGTCTTCATATTTATCCTCAATACTATGTAAACTAGTCTCCAATATTGATACCTTGTTGCTTGCTATTTGATTGATTAGAAGCTATGACCTCAAAAATTGAACAAAATAAAACAAATCACACTGGCCCACAATCAAGTAATATAATAAATAATAGTTGTTAGTACATTGCCTATACTCTTAGGGTTATGCCTTAGGTAGTTAGGTTGTTCATAGCAATTACAACTGCTTGTGCCAATGGCATATGTATAATGAACTTTGTTCTTTAATCAATCACTCTTTGTGTGCATGCTTGTGATTCTTTGTGTGCACGATAAAGTTTTCATGGTATCAGAGCAGTCGATTCCCGTGCCCTACTCACTCTGATGATCAAATGAATCATCTTTACATAATTGACTAAATACATTTTCAGTTCTTGATTCTCAAAAATGTTTTCTTTAGGCAAGTGAGCAGAATGTGCGTGGTCTAATGTGGTTAAGGCAACATGCCCTTGGCGGCAGTGTGTGTGCAGTCACGCTAGAGCAAGTAGGGCTGTGCAACAACCTATATCTCGAATTGAGGCGCAGCTCGAACGATGAGATACTTGTCCGATGATGTCGCCGCTTTTACAGTGAAAGAATTCTCCGCAAGATGCATTTAGAGGTATCCCACTATGACTTGTACAAAGTTAGAACTGAGGTGTTCTCCTCATCCCGTAAGTCATTCTTCGTCATTAATGTGAAGTCAACCCAGCTAGCATCTCCTCGCACGCACGGCCAGGACACGGTCATTAGGCATAAACTTATTGACATGTCACGCATAGGTTGCCATGCAGAACCCCACCGCTTGTTTTAGGATCTTCCCATCTGTGAGTCGTGCATCCTTGCCAAACAGAAGAGCTACCATTCCCCAAACCGCATATAGAGCAAAGACTGCCCTGCACTTGTGCATGCTGATATCTCCGGAAAGATCCATGAGCCATCTCTAGGTGGAGCAATCGCATTATCTAACCCTCATGCATTTACTTTAGTCGGTACTTTGGACCTTTCCCATGCACCAAAAGCGACATTCCTATGCACTTTAAGCAAGGTTCTACTTGCACAAAGACAACTGGATGCCTACTTAAAGTCCTACGCAGTTGATAATGGGACGTAACTTGTCAACAATGCCTTTGATGATTACCTTCAAGAACAGGCATTCAAAGACAACTTATTGTTCGACACCTCAAGAATGTAACGGAGTTGCTGGAACGAAAAATCGTGACGCCACTTGGAATGACCAGGAGTATGCCACCGCATGCCAACTTACCTCAAGAGTATTGGGTGGAGGCCGTGGTTACGCCCACGATATACTTACAGATACTTACCACCGCCACTGGATGCACTTTATGAGGTTTCTCGCATCAAAAGCCCAGTCTCGCTCCACCTCCGAGTATTTGGATCCAAGGCTCGCCTATATTCCCTCGCAGAAAACGCAAGAAGTTAGAGGACCGAGCTCAACGCCTACTTTTGTGGGGCAAGTGAACATGTGAAAGCCGCATAAACTCTATGACCCCGACACTCAATCATTAGTCCTTGCCCGCAGTGTCACCTTCGTAGAACCTTTGCACTGACTACCAACCCCACACCCTCTAACCCCTTAGAGGGAGCAAATGAAAGCTTTGATACTGTCACCTTCCCTACAGATGACGAAGAAGAACCCTCTAACCTTCCATCTGCAGATGTAGATGACTCAGAGGCTCCTGTTGCTGCCCCTCACCCTACAAAGAGACCCGGTGAACCAATGATGATCTCACCGCCAATGATAGTTCACCGGCCGATGAGGAGGATGTCACACCGACCCTGCTCAAGATTCGTAACCCCGACCGCCTCGAACCACCCCCTTACGACGCTCCACATGCCATAGGCCACCTCCGCACTGCTGGTTAGAACCCTATTATCAATCCGCCGATTTTCGAACGCTCGCGCTTTTTGGTATATGTATCCTCCTCGCCAAGGAACCCTTATCATGGAAGTGGTTAGAACCCTCCTATTATCAATCCGCGATTTTCAACGCCTTCGCGCTTTTGGTGTTATATGTAATATCCTCCCCGCCAAGGAACCCTTATCATGGAAGTGGTTAGAACCCTATTATCAATCCGTCGATTTTCAACGCCTCGCGCTTTTGGTGCTATATGTAATATCCTCCTCGCCGAGGAAGCCTCCGGGCCTGGGATTGCTCCAAGTGGTGGTGCAGCAAAGGAGGATGAATACCAATCTCTGCTCAAGAACAAGACCTGGCAAATCGCTGACCTCCCACCTTGACGCAAAGCCATCTCTTCCTTCCTCTATGGAGACCTGGATGAAGACCTGTACATGGCACAGCCTGAAGGATATGAAGATCATGAACATCCCACCAAAGTGCTTAAACTGCTCAAGTGTATATATGGACTAAAACAAAGTGGCCGAATATGCATAAGCTAAGTACCAAGTTCGAGATGAAAGACATCGGAGAACTTAAATACTGTTTGGGAGTTCAAATCTTAAGAGTACGAGAGGAAGGGCTACTGATAGTTCACCAGCATAAATACATCAATGATATTTTGCGCAAGTTCAAACTTGACGAAGCTAGACCCTCGACTACTCCTTTCGCTATGGGCGTGAAACTTACCAGTCTCCAGTGCCCACAATCCCAGGAAGAACTTAAGGACATGAAGGATGTCCCCTACAGACATGCAGTCGGCAGTCTAATCTTCTTAGCGAACTGGACAAGGCCAGATATCCAGTACTCTGTAAGCACAGTATCACAATTTCTGGAGAATCCAGGAAGAACACATTGGGCTGCTGTCAAGCGGATTTTCCGCTATCTCAAAGGAACCCACAATTATGGACTCTTCTATCGGAGGACTGGACAGTAGAAACTCACCCTTGGGGGGTTCACTGATGCCACAACATTGCGTTGACCCTTACATGATAATAGCGTGTTTTCTGCCTCATCTAGATAGCCTGCACGCCCAAGGAAATCAACCATGCACTTGTAGTGCTCACTAGCAGGTGGCATGTCATGCTGTTCAAACATGGAATGGAAGTGATTAAGTCATGAACATCATTCAACCGTCCGAATGACTGCAAGCTACTACAAGGCAAGTAACAGTAGGATCAGCAGGCTGGACAGCAGCAACTAACATCTCCTCAAGCTAGTGCATGGTGACCTTCATCATAAGTACCATATTCAGCTATCAGGGCCATCCATGTCACCACAGCCTTTTGGCCACGCTATCAAAAACCCGCTGTGCATCTTCCACTTCGCCACATTTTGCATACATGTCTACCGGGAAGGTTCCCAGAAGTATTATATTCAGCTGTCCCTTCCACAATCTGTGAGTGCCGCCTGCCCTTCCGTAAGGCACCAGCACTTGCACAGGTCTTGACAAGGCAAGCAAAAGTAACATGGTGAACTACAATCAGGCCCTCCTGTTCCTTTTGTCCATAGAGAGCAAAATCGTCTTGTTGTCACCACATCCTTGGTGGCCAAACTGTCAAAAACTCGGCGTGCATCTTTTAATCCACCACACAGTTGCCCAGCAGTATATTATTTAGCTATCCTGTTTCCACAATCTGAGAGTGCAACTGCCTGCCCTTCTCTAGGGACACCACACTTGCACAGGGCTTCAGAAGGCAACCAAAAGTAACGTGGTCAGCCACAACGAGGCCCTCTTGCTCCATTTGCCTAGACAGAGCAATCAACTCTCGCCCAAGTCCTGCTGTGCATATCCAGCAATCAGAGCATTCCATGTAACCACCTCCTTTGTGGCCAAGCTGTCAAAAACTAGACAACCGTCTCTTGTTTGCCACATTTTGCGAACATGTCCACCAGGCACGTGCCCAACAGTATGCTAACTGGCTGTCCTCTTTCCTCAATCAGAGAGTGCCACTGCCTGTCCTTCTGGAAGGCATCTGCGCTTGCACAGGCCTTCTTAAAGCAAAAGTAACCTCGTCAGCCTCGATCAGGCCCGCCTGCTCCACTTTTCCAGACAGGACAAGCGCGGCTTGACTCAGCCCTTGCTGCGCATACCCAGCAATCAATCAGGGAATTCCATGTCACCACATCCTTTAGTGCCCAAGTTGTTGAAAACCCGCCGTCCATCTGTCAGTTTGCCACATTTTGTATACATGTCCACTAGACAGTTGCCAGCAGTATAATGTAACTCCTGCCCTTCTGCAAGGCACCTGCGCTTGCAAAGGCCTTCAGAAGGCAAAAAAGTAACATGATCAGCGACAACGAGGCCCTCCGGCTCACTTTGTCCAAAGAAAACACGTACCTAATGACCAAACCCTTTCACAGCTTGGCCAGAATGACGTGGTGCCGGGCAGCCCTGATTGCTGGTATGCACAGCAAAGCCCAGCGTGCATCTTCCTATGCCCCACATTTTGCATACATGTGCACCAGGCAGTTCCCAAGAAACAAGCCAGGAGGAGTGCCACTTTGCAGCATCACAGTGCACTTCTCTGCCAGATTCCAAGTCAGCAGGCAAATGCACAAGCTAAAATAGCGGCCACAAAGACGTGGGCATCTGCCTTCACCCTGAACTATACATCTCATGGTACAGTTCCATGGCCTCATTCGGTTTCCCATGGTTAGTACGCGGAGATTATGAAGACCACATGAAGGCATCTAGTTTGCTGTTGAGCATGGGCCTTGTAACCTACCTGCACACATACATGCGCAAGAAGGTTACAAGGCCGTGGATGCTCAAGTGCGTATTTGACTCGCACTCCACGTTTGTCTGTGAGATTATGAATTCGTCCCCCACAACCAGATCCTTTTAGCTGGAGACAGTTGTAGCACAGTATAAAACAGAGACGGAGAGATAGGAGGCTTTGCCTGCCCAACACATTCCAGGGCTCCAACAGCCTCCATAAGCTTCCTTTGCCCCCAGAACGCTGAGCACTGGTGAGATTCTCTTCATTCTCATGGTCGGCCCTTACAACTGCAACAACCAGCTTCAAATCGATGCACACGATACCCATCCTCACGACAATCTCTCTTTTCAACCCTGGACAAGATCTCGTAGAACTGTGGCAGTCACTGCACATGCGTAGATTCTTTGTTACCAACAGAGGTGCCACTGGAGTGTTCAAGAGACCAAACGCCAGAGCTAGCTTCTCTGCATGACCGCAAAGCACATCTTCCTTTTCCTTCTCCGAAAGTGGCTTCAGCACCAACTTTGTCTGTGGTACGTGGCCCCTTCTTCCTTCAGACGTACATTCATGCTCTCCACCTTGAGTGAAGGATCATCTCTACTTTCACCCACCACAAATGTATGTACCTGCCTGTTCACCTCAATGTCCGCCACAGCAGGTTTCTTGCTAGCTCCTGCTACCATTCTCTGCGCTTCAATCCTCTACATCGGTCCACCTACCTGCATCTGCATAGACATTGGCCATGAGCACATATGGACGCCTGCTGAGGGTCCAATCTAACAAGACTTTGAAAACACAGTGTCGCCCTCTCTATATCCCCATGACTTTTGCAGGCATTCAGCAACGATATCAACCCCACAACATTGCTTTGGCTCTCACATGACAATAGCATGTTTTCTGCCTCATCTAGATGACCTGCACGTCCAAGAAGGTCAATCATGCAATTGTAATGCTCAATAGTAGGTTTGATGCCATGCTGTTCAACCATGGAATCAAGTGCTTACAGCCTTCATTCACCAGCCCATCATGACTGCATGCTACTAAAAGGTTCGTAAATGTAGCTCATTGGCTGAACACCAGCAACTAACATCTCCCAAAACAAGCTATAGCGTTGTGACCTTCATCACAAGTACCACACCCAGCAATCAGGGCCGTCCATGTCACCACATCCTTTGTGGCCAAGCTGTCAAAACCCGGCGTGCATCTTCCAGTTCACCACATTTAGCATACATGTCTATCAGGCAGGTACCCAACAATATGTTATCCAGCTGTCCTCTTTCCACAATCTGTGAGTGCAGCTGCCTGCCATTCTGTAAGGCACCAGCACTTGCGCAAGCCTTCAGAAGGCAAGCAAAAGTGACATGGTCAGCCACAATCAGGCCCTCCTGCTCCATTCGTCCATACAGGACAAGCGCCTCTTGACTGAACCCATGATCTGCATACCCAGCAATCAAGGCATTCCATGTCACCACATCCTTTCTAGCCAAGCTGTCAAAACCCAACGTGCATCTTCCACTGCCCCACATTTTGCATACATGTGCCACCAGGAGTTGCCAACAAACAAGTCAGGAGGAACACCACTGTGCATCACATCAGAGTGCACTTTTCTGCCAGATTCCATGTCGGAGGCAAACGCACAAGCTTGAATGGCAGCTACAAAGACGTGAGCATCCGCCTTCACACCTGACCTACGCATCTCATGGTACAGTTGTATGGCCTCATTCGGTTTCCCATGTTTAGAATATGCAGAGATTATGGAGGACCACATGAAGGCATCTGGTTTGTGCACACCCTGGTGAACACATCCATGGCCTCTTCCACCTACCTGCACATGCATACATGCGCAAGATATGGTTCCCCAAGTATGTATTTGACTCAAACCCAAGTTTTACAACGAGATCATGAACTCGTCGCCCCACAGCCAGATCCTTCTTAGCTGAACACAGCTTTAGCACTGTGTAAAATAGAGACTGAGAAATAGGACAGTCTGTCTGCGCAAGATATTCCAGGAATGCAACGGCCTCAGTAAGCTTCCCCTGCCGACATAACGTGCTCACATTTAGAGCCGCTACCCCCATTTCCGATCCAGCACGCCTGCCAAGCTCAGGCTTATCCAAAACGCTCGACTTGCAAGGAGACGCACCGTGACCCATTTGCAAATCCAAAATACGAGCTGCTCATCCACCCAAGCTGGCCTGAAATGTTGTCAAGCCAGAGGACCTCGCCAGTCCTCTTACGCCTAAAGTCAGGCGAACGGGAGCTCTTCTTATCTCGTCTGTTATCCCACCACATGGAAGGGTCCAGAAAAAATTTCGCCACAACAACTCCTGCTCCTGGCGACGACCATCGCTGGAAAATCGTTCCCCAGTCACACGCTTTCCCGGAATTGCTGGGTCTCTTACGTTGCTGCACCTCAAGGTTTGGTTGTTTGTCGGCACATGACTCCCTAAAGTGACGTGAGGAGCTGCTGGTCGAACCACCCAAAACGTACCAATTTGTTGCGGCCACAACGGATCCGGTTGCAAGACTGTGCCCATCTATCTTACAGTGACCATTCTGCGGAACGGTAACTCCTTGGGCCCGGCGGGATGCTATGTGCTGACAACCAAACCCGCCAAGTGTTTTGGTTAAGTTGAATAAAGAACTACCTAGTCTAATTGCTTGAGTAACTACCTACCTAGTAGCACACTGCGATGCATGCCACTTTGCGCACTGACTGGCAAATCTTGTTTTCCTGTACCTAATATTCTTTTCATTCTTTTCTACGCTCGTTCGGGTCTTGGGTGCCACAGTATCCCGAGGGACCTAGCGACTGCGGAAAACGAAGTCCCTACGGCACGGGCCCTCCTTTGCGAGGTCTGTTTGGCATTACTGGGGCCGTGGCCGATCCATCACTGGCCAAGCCTGTTGGTTTTCGGAATCTGTTCCACGAACCGTAAATTTCCTTTTGTTATGGAAACTGAAATATGGATTTTCATGCTAAAAAATATTTATTTTATTTCGAAATAATCCGCTCTATTTTTGCTGCGCAACACCGTTTCAATTTGGACCGGGACACCAAGACCGATAACATGCATTAAGCATAACATGCTCACAAGTCCAAAGCGCATTAGATATTCCTTTTTGAGGTAAAGGCACCTTATGATATGCTTTCCCACCAATGCCCGATGGCCATCAAGGCAGCAGGCAAGGCCTATATGGCCACATCATCATGAGGACAACCTCCTCGGTACATCCATCCCTTGTCAACCGTGTGCGCCTAAGCATGTGCCGTTCCTAACCGTGGGATCCCCGTTCCCTATATGCTCGCCTCGAGAGCACGGTGGATGTCCCTACCCCACTGTTGCCAATGCGATTGATGTCCCCATTCTCTCGTTGTGGCCGATGCTCCCGTGGAGGCCGTTGCGCAAGGAGGTCAGGGCATCGGCTGTCAATAAGGTATATATAAGTAGAGATGCATGAGTTTCAAGGTGTTCTCTATCGATGGTAGATAGCCCAATCCACATCGAAACTCGCGGTGAAGCGCCGACAAATGGTCACGCAGCCGTCGTGTGCGATGGCGTGCAACACGCCACCGCACAACACGACAAATGTGGACCATCGTAGCTCTAGACGCATGTGCGGAAGGTGATTATGCAATTGTGGGGCACGCTGAGAGCAGACATGTTGAAGGATGCATCCGCAATTGCCGAGAAGATGGACCCGGTGGCTTACACCAAATTGTTTGTTGAGCGACTCGTAGACCCGCAACCATTGGCGTGGAGAAGGCTCTTGCGATAGTTCGACTCCGGATCAACAAGAGGTTTTGGAAGAACTGTGCAAATGCAACAATTAACATCTTGGATGACAAATGTTTGATGTGGAGTCCAATGCAAGGCTAGAAAGTGCTCTTTCTCATTTGGAGGAGACAAGAGCACATTTGAAGTGAAGTTAATGTAATAGCCGACGGAGGCGTGTAATATTAGGCGTAGCATCTAGAGTTAAGACCAAAGAACGGATAGCCTAGCAATTGGAGTATTGACATTGTGAAGCACAAAGGGAAGGATAAAGCAATTCTTAGAGGAAAAAGATATAATTATTATTTATTGAATAATTAATTAATAATATACTAACTAACAACACCGCCATGCATGACACGTCCGGATGTGCACACCGAAATGTTTTGCCTCCTTTTCTACTTATGGAGATAGCTTTGAACTAGCGATGAAAGAACAATGCGAGATGAGAACCATGTTCTTTCCTTCCTTTCTCTACTTATGGAGATAACTTCCAAATGGGGTGCAAAACACGGAACCATGCGACATATGAGAATCGTGATTGATTAGGGTTTGCAATACTAAGAACCATGCAAAGATGATGAGAACTGCACTTGATTAGGGTTTATAAAACTAGAACCATGCGGGAGATGAGAACCGTGATCTTGATTAGTTAGGTTTGTATTAGCGTGAACTGCGCATATGAGAACCGCGCAAGATCTGGAGAATTCTTCTTCTTCTTCTTATCGCCCAAAAGCCGCGTGGAGTTTTGTGCTTCTAGTTCTCCGTCTATCCTGTCCCTATGAATTATGATATGGCACTCCCGATCATACGAGCCAACATTAATGGCCATCGAGTATCGATTTGCAAGCCTATTATACAAGTCGGTTTAATTCGCTTCAAAGCAAAATAATTTTCTCTAGTTCACGACTAGAAGAACGTGAGCTACTAGTTCTACGATTTGTGACGAGAATCGTAGACATAATGAATTAAAATATATTTATTAATTAATTAGAAAAAAATTCTCCCAACACAATGAGCATTTAGGGATATAGGTCCTCTTCGTGCCTTTGAGTGCATAAGAAGACTCCTAAATATAAACATTATGGATGTACGATAATATAATTTGGTAGGGTATAAAATCTATACCATTATATCGTAAACCATGGATGTTCCAAAACTTGTTGAGCATTTGGTCCCGGTGCTATTAGGGTGTAACATCCGAGTAATAAACGCTGCCCGGAAATCATGTGAGATATCATTTGTAAACTCCAAGTTTGTTTTCTTGCATAATATCACGCAAATATTGTTTTTATAATAAGGAGTTCGAACAATAACTCATAAAAGTGACCCGCACTCCATACATCAACTTTAGCTCCATAGTTTGACTTAGCTACTATTTCGAGCTATATGGTCGAGTACCCACATTCCTGCGACCCGTGTAAATTTTTTTCTTCCATTTTCAAACGAAATCGATGCCAAAATCTATTAATTTTATTTGTCCATGCTTTAGAAGCATAATATTATGTGCTTTTATATCACGATGAATCATATTATTCTTGTGACAAAATGCAATAGCTTCCATAATGTTGCGCATCACACACTTTGCTTGTTTCTCATTGTAAGGTCCTCGTTCTTGCAAATAGTCATGTAGACTTCCACATTTAAAATATTCCATCACAATAAATATTTGGGTGTCACCTTCATAGACACGCTTTGTTTCCGAATATTAGCGCATTTGGGAAGGGCTAATAGGTTGTCTACTTCACTACGTAGAGCTACTAGTTCTACGATTTGTGATCGAGAATCGTAGACATAATGAATTAAAATATATTTATTAATTAATTAGAAAAATTCTCCCAACACAATGAGCATTTAGGGATATAGGTCCTCTTCGTGCCTTTGAGTGCATAAGAAGACTCCTAAATATAAACATTATGGATGTCGATAATATAATTTGGTAGGGTATAAAATCTATACCATTATATCAAAACCATGGATGTTCCAAAACTTGTTGAGCATTTGGTCTCGGTATTAGGGTGTAACATCCAGAGTAATAAACGCTGCTTGTAAATCTTGCGTGAGATATCATTTGTAAACTCCAAGTTTGTTTCGGTTGCATAATATCACGCAAATATTGTTTTTTATAATAAGGAGTTCAACAATAACTCATAAAAGTGATCGCACTCCATACATCAACTTTAGCTCCATAGTTTGACTTAGCTACTATTCGGAGCTATATGGTCGAGTACCCCACATTCCTGTCGACCGTTAAATTTTTTTCTTCCATTTTCAAACGAAATCAGCGATGCCAAATCTATTAATTTTATTTGTCCATGCTTTAGAAGCATAATATTATGTGCTTTTATATCACGATGAATCATATTATTCTTGTGACAAAATGCAATAGCTTCCATAATGTTGCATCACACACTTTGTTTGTTTTCTCTGTGGTCCTCGTCTTGCAAATAGTCATGTAGACTTCCACATTTAAAATATTCCATCACAATAAATATTTGGGTGTCACCTTCATGACACGCTTTGTTTCCGAATATTAGCGCATTTGGGAAGGGCTAATAGGTTGTCTACTTCTTGACATAGTAGATAATTTTTTCGACATCTTTTTATCACTTTACATGCATACTCGCCTTGTGCATTTATGAATGCATTTATAAACCATGGCGCATGCACCCATGCCAATAATGTCAACCACTTCGTATTTTAACTTAAAAATACATTCATCCTTAACCATTTTATTGGAAACGAAAAGACGTGTATGTATGTTGGTAGTATTAGCTTCCATTTTTTACCATAAAATATTTAAGTAAAAAAATTGTAAATAGGATTATCAATTGAAGTACATACTACACGAGATGGTCTTACTTGATGTTGGTATTGCTTGAATAACGAGTAAATATAAGACAAGCAATATAGTAACACAATATGAGCTGAGCCCTTATATAGAGAATGGACTACCCTGTTTAAGGAAATTCTTCTTACACAAAGTAACACATAACAATACCATTCATTCTATATGGTATATTGATTCTACATCACTAAACCCTAAAATATTATATATTCTATCAATAGAAAATTTTTATGTACATAGATTATTATTATTATTATCTAACTTTAAAGGATAATTTAAGAACTATGATGTAATTACTGGAACCGTGGATTGATCCAAAAGTCACAATTCCAATACTTAAGCATTGAGAAGTTCCCAGGACCAATGTGTCTAAAATTGAATGCTTTGTTCTTAGCAGACTTGAATATTCTTTGTTTTCTTCTTTTACGCAAGCGTGTAGACTTGCCTAATATGGTGCGAGGAGACTCTCTTGGACTGGGCATTTGCAATGGTAGCCCGTTCTCTAGAGACACGCCATAATAGAATTATGAGTAATTGAAGTAAAGTTTAACCAAATCTAGATTGAAAATTCAGACACGGCCTCACATACATAGAGGACTTATGTGACCTAGGACCCAGTTTTAGTGGGCTTTGGTGGGGCCGGCATGTTTCGCCGGCCACGGGCTTTTAGGGTTTCTGTTCAGGATTTCGGGAGCGGAGGTTTATATGGTGGGTTGTCAGGTGTTTTAGCGGGTTGCAGCCCCTCTGAAGGGCGCCTTCGGCTAGCCTATTGGGGCTCGCCATTCAGAGCGTACACTCCATATGTATGTTAAATTTCGGGGACGCTGGGTCGAGTGGGCACCCGATGCCCCCTTGACCTTGACACCCTCAAGGAGTGTCCACAAGTTAATTGTTCCCTAGATCGTGCCATTCTCGTTTGTTCTTACACTCTCCCCTATGGTGCAGTCCACTCCTTCAATGGCAGTCAAGGATACCCCCTGTCCAGTCTGCGCTCAACTGTGCTGTGGGGTTAAGGGGGTGAAATGTCACACTGGGCACAAACACAAGGACTTCGACCGAACCACTTGGGAGGCTCAGGTGAGGCTTGCTTCTTCCAGTGGGGCTATACATCCGGCTCCGAATTTGGATGCTCCTCGCCTCCCTCCCTCCTCCCATCCCGTAGTCTTAGCAATGATCATGAATGTAATTGGATCATCTGCTCACCTTGTTTAAATCGTGCTTTCCGGGACCCCACCTTTTTCAGCGTCTCCTAAGGCGCCTATATGACAACGTTCGCCTTGCCTACCGGCTTCCTGACCGCCTTATACCGAACCGGGACAGGCTACTTGACTGCCTTTTTCTCCCCCAGTGATGTCTTCGTCGCTCCAAGAGTGGTTCTTCCAGCCATAGGGAGGTGGCGTCTCGCCCGCCGGCCCGGGGACCAGGAAGCTCGCAGAGGGAGGGGGCGACAATCCAGGCTGGAGGTTGCCAAGGTGGATCCGGTCTGTCAGGACCCCGCCAAGGTGCAGCTCAAGAGGTGTCTCTTGTTAGGCCGTCTGGGAATACACTACCCAAGGCCGGGCCGGAGACCGGCGCTCCAAGAACACCATCTCTACGCTTCGTGCCCTTCATTTGGCCTTAGATGACCTCATTCCATAGGATATCCTGGATTACATGCCAGAGGAGCCTTTTTGTCTCGATAGGGTGGTCTTCGGTAATTGTTATTACCGTCTAGTATTAATTAATCTAATTATTTATCTTTAATCAAGTAATTAATATTAATTACTCTAAATTACTTATGTTGATTAATTAGTGTTAATTGAACATGGTTAGCAATGGTTAAGTGGATAAGCACAAGTAATATGCTTTAGGATGTTCCTGGCATATTATAGTGTATTCTTAGGATATTTTCGGCATATGTTGATGCCAATAGGATATCTTAAGATATCCTATATATATACCCTTTGACAAAGAAAAAGCTCTTATCATAGCTTGTTCTAGATATGCAATACAAGAATGTTGTGGGGAGACCAAAGCTATGACTCTGAGAGCGATGTAAGAGGAATTGGTGTGTTATTCTCGTGGGGAGAGTGTGTTTGTGCCACGACATGCGAGCTACCATCTCTTATTGTTATTGCTTTGCACCTATATTTGCATCTTGGATTTGTTTTTCTTGGTTGTCTGTTGCAGAAGTGTTTGTACGAATGCAAGTGCTTACCTCGTGTGACAAAAGCGGATGCACGGCCGAGCCAGAAGCCAGGAGCATGCTCCCTTCCCCAAGCAACAGCAGAGGCGAGCCCGAGCAAGCCGGGGAATAGTAGAATCTAGAAGAAGGGCCCTCTGCGGCTAGCCGAATTGCTACTCTTGGAGAGAGGCCTGAAGGCTGCGTAGCCTGTCCATAGAGAGTGTGGACAAAAGAGGCATGGCCGCCCTGGCCTCAGAGGATAAGAAATCCCTAGCCAACCTCAGGGAAACCAGCAAAGGGAAGGCCCCCCCCTTAACACCAGAGACGAAGGCCTCCAAGATGGGGGAATCCCGGATTACGAACCAAGAGGCCAAGACGAGGGTAGAGAGGGCCCAGTTCCCAAGGAAGGCCGCCGACGTCGAGGTCTTCATGGCCAGCAAAACCGTGCCCTCAAAGACAACAGGTAGGAACGCTTGCCGCCTCGCCAGACCCCCTTTGGCACACTCGAAGGTGCTTGGGCCATTGATGTCCCCAAGCGCCTGCATAACGTGTTTATCGAACTTCCTGAAGCTTGATTAAAAAACTAGGGAGGGAATAATTGTTCTTGTTTTCTTCCTAATTCGTACGTGAGCCAGGGTACCGGAAAACATCTCCGAAAAAAAGGGTGTCACCCACTAAAGTTCCTACTTTCCATCCAGCAATGTTTCTGTCGAATGGTGGTCGCAAACTCGAACCTATGGGATTAATGCAAAGTAGGAATGGTAAGGAAGGCCGTTCCTTCCGGGAAGGGACGACTGTAAATTCAGTTTTGGGAGGAAAATGTGGTTTGGTAAGGACACAACAAAAGCCACGGACAGGGTATTTCCAAAACACAGTAACATCTAGAAATAGACGTACAACATTCACTCTGGGACCCCGGAACAAACCGTGATTTCAGTTTCACTCATCACCAGAGTTCAACCCTTCGTCATCACTTGGTCCACCTTCTCTAGCATTGTCATCACTATCTTCAGCGGCACTTTGACTTGCAGGCTGTATGAAGTCGCGCAACTCGCAGAGCTTATCCCTTATCGCTGTTTTGTCCACCGCATACATATGTTTCCATGCGTTCAACATAAACCCATAATACAAGATGGCTATTTCATTCACAAACACCTCCTGTATGTTTTTTGGGTAATGGACCTTATTCGTTTTTTTCCTCGGCATCAGACTAGATGGGTTAGCACTCTGACGGACTATGTATTCCTACACATATCTCCTTCAGACGATCCGTGCTCGGTCCGATACCGGATAAGAAAGTGAGGTCGTGGTGCATCTAGCTCACAATGACTCCCAATCCGTAATGGCATGTTATGCGTGTCCATAGTGCACGACGCTGTAAACATCCCTTCCGGATTTCCATTATATCTTCATTCATCCGCGCCATTATCTTTTCCGGCATTTTGATATGCCCCTGGCACATATCACGTGGAGGTCCTCAATAATGCCTCATCCAAAGCAAAGCTTCATCCGCACTTGAAGTGGTCAGTCAGATGATCCACTTCGCACGTGAAAACCACTTCCAAGGACGTAGCACTAGCCCAATGTTATTCTCCACAATGATAGCAATCTCCTTCCCGTCCACCCAAAAGGCTTCCCACCACTTGTACTCTTCAATACCTATGGACGCAAAATCTTTTAACCCTTCTTGCAAATGGGCCACACCTTCCACGGTGATAGGATACCCCTGCTCCTTCTTGTCCCCCAGCTTCACCCGCAGATGCTATGGTGCAGGTGGCCGGCCGGCGCCCCTTAGCACCACCCGTCGATGTGGTGGATCTAGGGGAGGCGCTGGTCGGCGCCTCCTGCACCACCGTCGGTGCATGCGTTGTTGATCTAGGGGAGGCGCCGACCGCCGGCGCCTCCTAGCATGCTCTTGCTCATGGGCACCGGCCGCCTCCCCAGCACTGCCCATGGGCGCCGGCCGGCCGGCGCCCTCTCATAGGCTTTCTTTAAGAAAATGAATATTTGGCAGTTCAAAAGCCTTGTTATTTGGAAATGTTGGTCAAGTGGTTGGGAGAAAGGCATAGTGATGAGGAGATTCTGAGTTCAAAACTTGCATCTTCTAAATAACTCAACTTTGTTGGTTTTAAGGATGGGCGCATAGGCAACCAACTTTGTTCATTTTAAGGAGACCTTACTGCATTGCCTAAAGCCTGTCGTGATGTTCTGTGATTTCGTGAGTCGCATGCATGTCAGTGAAGGTGCTCCGGTTCGATCTGACCTTCCCTTCCTTACCCGCACATTCGCTTGACTGCAAAAAAAACAGCAAGTATAAGGGCACACGGTATGTTAGATTATTGGCATCCATCTTCAAACAAAGCACGCACCTTCAATCGAGGGGAAGACTTGGGTCTCGCAACTGCGAGGCTTGGAGTTGAGAGTAGTCACGCCGTCAGTACCACATCGAGGCTCACATGTATGTATGAATACGCCAAGAAATCAGACAGACAAATGTATATGTCCGCCAAACAAAGAGTGCATAGTGTCTTCGCATACGCGTAACTTCATCCATCGCTGCCTTCAGCGCCGCCTCCGCCTTTATCACCCGGCTTGTGCTTGGTTAGCCGCCACACCCTATGCTGGCCATCCGTCACCCTATGGCGCCGCCATCGCGCCATGATCGATCCGTTGGGCCACGCCGTGTGTGGGCACGGCCACCACGCTTACTCCGCTGTTGACTATTAGGTTCTTACCTACTCGGGCCACCGCATAGTGGTTGGGTTTATCCTAATCGACTACCAAATATATATGTAGACACATGCATGGGTTTTGGGCGTGATTGTAACTCTCACTATCGCCTTCTAAAGTATTCGTGCTATCACCCATATCCGATCTTCCTACCCGAGCGTGCCGCCGTGATGTCACCCAGGATTTGAGAGCCGCATGTGAAGGTGCTCCAATTCGATCTGACCTTCCCTTCCTTACCTGGCACATTCAGTTGGACTGCAAAAAAAACAGCAAGTATAAGGGCACACGGTATGTTAGATTATTGGCATCCATCTCCCCCCCCCCAGTTTGGGCAGAGGTTGGCAAGCCCAAGCTGGTAGCAACGATGTAGCAGCTGTTGTTGTGGGTGGAGAACTGCGGTTAGCAACCGTACGCCTCTCGCAGGAATTACGGGCGAACGGGGCACCATAGTTGATCTGGCACTTCGGTGAGAGGTGGTGTGAGATGAACAAGTGATAACCCCTGCTGTAAACCGACAGAGCATGAGCATGCGTCCACCCTCCCCGCAGATTTGAGTAGTCCGTGGGATCCAATCTCACGATGATGTTAGATCCAAGTTGGGCAATTCTTCATGTGATCGGTCATGGTCCTCCCATCTCGACCTGCACAAGAAAACGCCATTCCCCGCATCTCCTTCACCCGGAGCACATGTCCGGCGGTGCTAGTATCCAAGGTATCATCAAGATATACAAAAATCCCGGAGAACTTCTTGAGCCGAAGCTTCCTCGTGGGCATCGTAAGGTATCTTTGGTCCGGGCGATGGCAGACGCATATGGCCATGGCCATCGCTTTTTGAAGAGGGCTGCCTTTCGCCTACACGCCCATGTGGCTGGACCGCCCAAGTCCACAACACGGTGCATTTGTCGGGCAATGGCAGATGGGTTCTCTTCAAACAACAGGAAATATGGCGAGAAATGGGCCGCATGCTTGCTCGCGATATAGCCCATAGCAATATAAGGGAGGCCAAGTCCCAATCCGCCTTTGGGCATTTGGAGGCATAGCATGGAGCCCTTTCTTAATTGTTTGCACCATCCGCCGCCATACCGCCCGAGGATGGTCCGGTTCGGCGTGATCTATCGGCGCATCCAGAGATCTTGGAATTCCCAGCGGAACTCACCTTGACCTGCTGGGCACTCAAGCACCGCCAAATCTCCCAACACATTATGCAAGAATGCTTGTGCTACGGAACTCTTATCGGGAGAGCCACTACCTCCACCCACTTGGAGAAGTGTTCCATCATCACCATCACATACACGCTTGGCCTCGGCGTCCCTTCCCAATCAGTCACATGACCACCGAAAAATAGGCCCATAATGGGCAACGGTGCAAACCGGGATGCTTTGAATGGTGAATGATGTCTTACCCGATCGCATTGTTCATGCCACTTTGCTTCACTTGGGTACATCCGTGCGAGAAGTGGAGTGAGCAAACCGAAGTTCGCTTAACACCAAAATGGCCCAAGTACACAGATAAGGCGCCTGCGTGGTGGAGGCACAAGCCGGCCCACGCCATTGCCCAACCTCCGACAAGGTAGCCATCATGCCGGGCGGCGTCGGTTCATCTGCGATCCGCACATCAAGATCAACCTCGCTCGTTTGCACATACCGAGGGTAAGGCCGGTCTTCCATGTCCTTGACGAGTTTGCCGCATCCACTGCAACCCGCCCTAGCATGTCATGCGGGCCACCGGCAACTGTGAAAGCCTCATAGCTCCCGCTTTGCCTCCGTGCTATCCTCGTAGAGCTCTCATCCGGGTTCCCGGATAGGGTATCTGCGTTCTGATGCCTGACTCCGGGCCGATGCACCACCACGAACTCGTAGTCTTGCAAAATCGCCACGGCGGTTTCCCACTTAGCTTTGAGTTGGCCATTAACCACTTCAAAGGCTGGTGATCCGTGACTAGGGTGACTGGTGAAAGGTGGTCAAAATGGCAAAATGGCAACCGCTCATACCGGGCTGCACACTCGCCTTCAGCCTGCTTGTTGCTTGTTGAAGCATAGCTATGACTCTCTCATGCCCATGCTCATCCAATTGGCCAAAGCTCCCAAGCACTCCAAATGGTATGGACAACAAAGGGTTTCCCAAAGTCCGGTCCGCCATGATCGTGCCTGCGGTGATGTGACTCATCACCGCTGAGCGACTTGTCCATGCCCATGTAGTGTCCTTATCATGTCATTGAGTGGCTTGGCAGCTGAAGTTCGGATATACACCGATAATAGTTGCACAAGGGAACGCCTCACACCGAGACATTGGTGGGTTCCTTGACCCGCAAGATGGCTTGAATCTTGGCTGCATGTGGCATCATGCCATTCGGGACAATCCTATGACCCAAATATGCCACAGTGTTCATCCCAAATTCGCACTTTGCTGGGTGACAAGTCAATTGGGCCTTGCGTAGGCGTTGGAACAGGTCCTCAAGGTGGACCAAGTGTGATTCGAAGTCTGCACTGTGCACAAGCACATCGTCTATGTAACAAAGTAGATTAGCAGACCCGGTCAACAATAGGTCCATCACCTGAATGCGTTCCTGAACCCAAAAGGCATCACTAGCCATTCCACCGTGAGAACCGTGGAATCTTTTGATGTCCTCCTCTGCTACTGCACGTTGAAACCTTGTCTCAAGTCCAACGTAGAAAAGTAACGGGACTGCCCAATGCTGACAAAAATCTCCTCTGGAGTTGGCATGGGGTAACGGTCTTGAGCGGTGACGGCATTGATGGGGCGATAATCCCCGCACATCCTCTTCTCAGTCCACAGCCCCTGGTTGTCTTTCTTTGGTGGCATGATCGTGGCAGCGGCGAAATCCGAACTTGACGGTCGGATGAGTCCAGCATCCAAGAGCTCCTTGCACGCGTCGACCATTTCCCATTCCGATTTTTCGAGCGGTACTGCTTTGGTAGATGGGCTCCTCCTGGTCGCTTGATACGAAATGTGGTCACGCACCGCTTGAGCTCCTTCATTGAAAATGCAAAACAATCCTTGTACCTAAGCAATAATGTCCGATCCGCCACGCTGGTCATCAAGGCTCAGTCCCATGGTCCAAAGGAACGTGTCCGCCAAAGGTGGCCGGTGCCCTCCATCCGTCCCGGCATCCTCAAGGGTTGATGTAAAGAAAAGTAGACCTCGACCGCCTGCCACCATACGGCTCGCCTCCTCCCTGGATCGAGCCGGAAGGATGAGGTGGTAAATCCGGGAAAGGGAAAGTGTACCGCATCACAAGGCATGTGCCGTGAGCGAATCTTTGCTTGGACTGCTAAGATCTGGAATGCCAAACACAAGCTAACCAACCATGTGACGTTGAGGTCCATGGCTCGCCAAGTGCCGCATATTAGAAGCGGCCATGTGGAGTGAGTTTGGAAACCCATTAGCCTTTTTTCTTCCACGCAGGCTCCTCCCATTGTTGTGTGGTTGTATTTAGGAGCAATCCAAAGACCTTGTCCCCTGTAAGCATGTGAAGCGGGAAAAGTGACCATGTTGGGAGAGTGCTTCGGTGCCCAGGAATGTTGGGGTACCAGGCCTTCGGCAGCCCGGCTTGGTGGTGAGGTTCCACTGCAAGGCCAACGCCGGGGTGTTGCTAAGCACTATCTCCAGACCGCCTTGCACCCAATTTGTCCAATAGTTGCTGCAGCGGTGAGCGCCCACAGGCCGCATCCATGAGGAAGGGGGTCCTGTGATGTTGCACGAGCATCATGTCTTGTTTCACCCGGGCCCGTGAGTCAAATCGAGGTGTGTTTTCCACAGGTATGCACAATGAGGGCTATTGCTGCGCCACACCAAGATTCGTAAGTCTCGAAAAGCCCCGTGGTCTTGCAGCGTGCCCGGCCTGAGAAAACCTTGCACTCCCATCCAGAATGACCAAGTCAATGGGAGCCAATGCATGGATGTGACGCCTGGATGTATGTAGACATCCTGTGGCATGCGAAGGTACTTGCCATCAGAAATGGGCAAATGACTAGGAAAGCAGTAGCCCTTGGATGCGAAAAGCAGCCAATGTTTGGGAGATCTCACAGTTGTCACAGTAAATGTACCGGTGGATAGTGAGCCCGGCCTTGAGAATCGCTTCTAGGCCTGTGCATAACCCACCAAAGAGTTCAACCACCGTCATTCCTGCTACAGGCAGTGTCCACCTGATGGGTTGATGATCAACAGTGCCTGGGTGAGCAGGGTCGGTGTAGGTGCTGTCCAGCAGAGTCAGAGCACGGGCCACTTGATCCTTGACCCCTTTCAACATGATAGTTGCATCTTTTCCCGCCGAAACAACCTGCACGGCATCTGTGATACATGCTATTGCCGCCCATGCTTCATTAGGCTCATCCTCGAGCTCGGTTGACAACCATCTGTCCACGTGAGTGGTGTCCCTTGCCATCGCCGGTGTCGCAGCAGCTTTGTTGTCGGATGTGGCGATAGCCAATTTCGCTCCTCATCATTCCTTCCATGGGGAAAAGTGGGCCACCTCTCGCCCTCCACGCTGCTAACTGGCGGTAGGCCTGCTGGCCCAATTGTCGACATCGACCGGGCGGAAGAGAAATTCTTGCCCCAACAGAACATCATAATTGGTAGCAGTGGTCACTAAACAATGGACAGCTAATGTCATGGCCGCGGGCGTCCCTGGTTTCAATGTGATGCGCACCGGTTTGACAGTTTCCCCACATACTGGCTCTATGGCCCCTGATGCAGTCCGGATGTTCCATGGGGAGCTCTTAAGAGCATCTCCCGCCAGACGAAGCCGTGCGGCCAGCACCTTGCCGATGATGACGGGCTGGGCCCCAGTGTCAAGGAGTACCATTTTGGGGGCATACCCGTTGACGGTGACGTGCCCTGCAGTATTGTCAACCATGGCATTGCTAACCCGAACTGTCGCCCGGTTTGCCAGGGTGCTATCCGGGCTGCTCTCGTGATCCGGCTCGTTGAGTGGCAGCCTTGCCGAGCCCCCAGCAGAACCTCATGAGGTACTTGGTGGGTAACACCGCATGGGTGGGTAAAGGTTGGTCACCCCAATCACGCCATTGCGCCCGACCGCGCTCCAGATTCGATGCAAACGCCCAGCCCCTATGCATCGAGGGAAAGCGTGGCATGTCTACCCTTGGCTCGGGTGACGGTGCGGTAGCAAATATATCGCCGAATCCCTCCGCTTTGCGTCATGGCGCACGCATTCGTGTCCGGGTCACCTAGATGATCTTGTCTCTTGTGCACCCAGTGGCAATGTGGCAAAAGACTGGGAATGGCCGCCCCTCGTCTTATGGACCGATTAGCCATCACCACCCTCCAACCGCCTTTTTCAGCTCATGCCCCAACCACGGCGGTAGTCCGAGTCTCACTTGTCAACAACTTGTGTCTGCAAGCTTGGTGTGTGGCAATCCATAATCTTCCTCCCCAGACACGAACATAGACTGGTGCCACCGGCTCGTTGGATAATCGGAGCGTAGGTAGGCATACCATTGCCCATGTTGGCCACCAATGCCCCTACTGGTGGTGAGGGCAAGCGGCTTCTAAGGAGACCTTGTCAAGATACCGCGCCTTTGCCTTGGCTTTATCCTGCACTGCCTCGGAAGTGCCACAGGCTTGTGGTGCCGGTCATACTCCCAAAGATCAGTGGTTCGCCCGTGGCTCCCTGGTATCTCGGGTGCCGAAGCACCGTAACATGCCCCGACTGGCGGCGTGCAGAGCCCCTCGTGTGGGCACTTACATGGTGAGGTGCTCCGCCACAATGATTGCACAGTGGGGCCACCGTGGCTGATTGCTGGCCGAGCCGGTTTGGCTGCGACTCTTGGGGCTACTCACTCGATGTTCCCTTACTTGAGAACATGCTCGATAGTGTGAAGGCCGAGTGCTGGATGCATAATCGAGAATGCTATCTCCTTCCGCCTCGCCTCCTCGTGAACTGCTCCGGTACGAGTCCCCATACTTATCCACCAATGAGGTGATGAGTTGAAAATGGAACAAAGGGTCACCCTCTAAAGTGAGAAACTTCTCACCGCCTCTTGATCCGTTAGCATCCTCGCTCCCTCCCCGCATCGCAATGCGGAAAGTCATTTGCACCGCTTTCCCTTCTGCGCAAAGGCTGCCACCCCGCAATCTTCTCCGCTTTTGAGAGGAAGGCCTCCAATATCCCCATGAATGCCTCCACTGGGTTGGCGTGATTTGGGGTATAGATGAACTCACTCACACTGGTGGTCGCCACCCGCCCACCGCTGCTCACAACCGTCTGCACGGTGGAAGCAATTGTCCCAGCTGCTATTCCAGCTTGATGCGTGTTGATCGCAGTCGCCAACTTGGCGTTAGGCCTGCGGGCACTCGGAAAAGTGGGTTTTGGAGTCCGGATCGCTGGTGAGGTCGCAAAGTGAGCCTCATACAAGTCGAGCTTCATCCGCCATGGAACCGCCAACCGCTCAAACATATATAGGAGGTATAAGATGATCCGTGTTTGAATTTCACACGATCATCATGCCATTCACGAACAACCTAAAGTCCCTCAATGTCGAGTTCCGTGTCGCCCAGAACTTCTCCCGCCAGGGTGGCCCTCCCTCCATGATATCGACTCTCGACGGCCGATCTGTGTCTCGACCTAATTGCAAGCTCCTAGGTCCATGCACCCATGCGATTGTATGAACCGCCACTTGTTGGGTCACGGGTCTTGATTAGACCAGGCGGTTGTGAGGTGACCAACTATCCTCACCGTAGGTGTGTCACGCAAACCCTCCTGCTCCTCCTCGCCACTTCCTCACTCAGAAACCGCCGTCACCGCCCACCTCCTCCGTGAGCACGCTCGACGAGCCCTAACGGGGATGTCTCTTGTCCTCAGCCGGTATCGAAGCTCCGGCTCATCAGATTGCATCACCCATGGAATCAAGCGTGGAAAGAGGTCAGTTTCTCAAATAGCGCTGTGAGTAAAACAACTAGCAAGTACCCGCTTGCAACCACCCGAGCTGGCGAGGCTATGTATGCCTCCAAATGCCGAACTTGATGCAACACTGATCACTTCAATCGTGATGATACGGCTAGCTGCAGCTGAGAAGCCCTTCCGGCCGCCACCACCTCCACTCACATGTGGAGAAGATCAAGACAGCTTGATGAAGTAACAAATTCGCCGCACCCTTCAATCGAGGGGAAGCACTTGGGTCTCGAACTTGCGAGGCTTGGAGTTGAGAGTAGTCACGCCCGCCCCGCAGTACCACATCGAGGCTCACACATGTATGTATGAATACGCAAGAAATCGACACGTATATGCACAAACAAAGAGTGCATAGTGTCTTCCGTGCATACGCGTAACTCAATCAACGTCTTCAGCGCCGCCCGCCTTATCACCGGGTTTGTGCGCTTGGTTAGTCCCCTGCCGGCCATCCGTCACCCTATGGCCGCCATCGCGCCATGATCGATCCGGGCCACGCGCCGTGTGGCACGGCCCGCCACCACGTTCGTTACTGGGCCGTTGACTATTAGGGTTCTTACGCATCATAGGGCCAGGCATAGTGGTTGGGTTTATCCTAATCCACCGCTAAATATATATATGTAGACACATGCATGGGTTTTGGGCGTGATTGTAACTCTCACTATCGCCTTCTAAAGTATTCATGCTATCACCCATATCCGATCTTCCTACCCGAGCCGCATGTCAAGTGGTTGCATTGAGTTCCACAAGGTTGAAGACCACGATTGGCGAGCTTTTAGATGAGGGTCAGCAAACCCTAAATGTTGTGTGGCAGTCGACACCGTCCGAAGCTCAGCTTAAGAATTATACTTATGAATACGAGCAAGCATTGGAGGAGAATGACAGCTTTGACGTAGAGAGTATGGACCGCCTTCGGAATTTGGTGGTGGTCCTTGACTCGATCGGCAAGAAGGCATAGGCAAAGTCGCTCCGCACTCTTGAATGACTATTGTCGATGCTGATGACCACTTCCTCCTTTAGCAGTTGTTCATAGAAAGAGCGGACAAATGGAATAAGACTTGCCAGCTGCCCGCCCGCATCCTTGAGTTCTGTGAAAATAGCCGTCCTAGATAATGTTGCAAGCGTTCGAAATGTCCACCTATAGGGCGACCCAATCCGAATGAGACTCCCCAACCGCCTCGACTTCAAAGGACGTCAACTCACAGCCCCCCGAAGTGGCAATCCCAAATTGATGGGGGCAAAGGTGCACCTGGAATTGCTCCTGGACTTGAATGGCAATGCTGTGGCTTATGAAGCACAAGAACGCCTCCCTAACGGCGATAGGGCACACCCTAGGCGTTGGCTTCTCCATAGCCAGTAAGCTCTTGGTACCCAACACTTGGGAGATCTGGTGGGGGGTCTCTCCCCTGGCCACAGCTGCCAATAGAATGGAAAGCTCCAAAAACCACTAGAAAGATCCTCGGGAGCAAAATAATCCCGAAGGTGGTCGTAGACTATTCTGAGATCCAAGAAAGCCGAGGCGGGTGGCCCTCAAAGACCGCCATACTGCCAGACAAAAAGGCTCCTTCACGAATATGTGATATCCTGTTGAATGAAATTCTTGCGAGGAGGCGTGGTCTCCGGAGGTTGGCGCCATCGGTTCTGGGCGAAGAGCCCGGGCAGCCCTGGCGTATTCCCTAGCACGGCCCAACATGCGGCACTTCTTAAGACGCGCCTTGGCGGGGTCCGGACGGACCCGACCCACTTTAGTCAAATCCAGCCTGAACCTCGCCGCACGCCCCCCTTCCTCATGCAAAGCCCCCCAGTCCTCAACCCGGAACTAACGGAGACGGAGGTGGCTGTCCGTCTTTCTAGGCACAAGGATATCCCTGTGCCCTGAATGACCACCCCTAGAGCGGCGAAGACACCACTGAGAGAGAAAGAAGAACAAAGTCCAGGCCACCTCGTCCCCAGGGTCGAGCGCGAGGCGCTCCATGGGAAGCTAGTAGGCAAAGCGAACGTCGCCATGAAGGCGCCTCGGGAGACGCCGAAAAAGGTGGGGTCCTGAAAACACATTTCGTACAAGACGAGCAGGTGATCTGACTGCAAGTGCAACCATTGCCAGGACTCTTGAGGTGGCCCAAGGGGAGTAGCCAAACGCGAAGTTGGGTGGGCAACCGCGCTGGAAAAAGCAAGCCTCACATGAGCCTCCCATGTACTACGATCGAAGTCTTTGTAATTGTGCCCAATGTGACATTTCACCCCTTTAATCGCACAGCAAAGCTGAGGGCAGACTAGACAGGGAGTATCCTTGATTGTCCCTGAAAAAGTGGATTGCACCATTGGGAAGAGCCCAGAAACAATCAATAGTAGGCAGATGTAAAATTGCTTATGACAGGCAGTAGACACTACTAGGGAGAGGGGTATTTTACAAAACCCCTTTTGCAAATCTCCCAATCTTTACAACGTCTAAAAACATCCGTTGTAAATTGATTTATAAAACTCGATTTACAACATGGGTTTCTAGTTGGATGATGTGGCACTCTTTTGGGTGCTCATTTACAACAACGGATTGATGACGTGGCTCCCGCATTGTAGATTACGTTGTAGAAGCCTTTTTTTTTTTAAATTTGATCTTTATTTTTCTAAAGATCTTTATTAATATCACTAATCACAAAAATATGATTGGAAGCCATTTACAACAACATGCGATGATGTGGCTCCCTTGTTGTAGATTACGTTGTAAAGACTTTTCTCAAAATTTGTTCTTTATTTTCTTCAAGACTATTATTATTATTATTATTATTATTATTATTATTATTATTATTATTATTATTATTATTATTATTATTATTATTATTATTGTTGTTGTTGTTGTTGTTGTTGTTGTTGTTGTTGTTGTTGTTAATAATAATAATAATAATAATAATAATAAAATTATGATTGGAGGCCATTTACAACAGCAATTGATGACGTGGCTTCCTTGTTGTAGATTACGTTGTAAAACATTTTTCTCAAAATATATTTTTATTTTTTAACTCATTACTATTATTATTAATCACAAAAATATGATTGGGGGCCATTTACAACAGTGATTGATGACATGGCTCCCTTGTTCTAGATTATGTTGTAAAGTATTTTTCTCAAAATGTGTTCTTTATTTTTTTAACTCTTTATTATTATTATTAATAAAAAAATATGATTGGAGGCCATGTACAATAGCGATTAATGACGTGGTTCCCTTGTTGTAGAGTACGTTATAAAGCATTTTCTTCAAAATGTGAGGCGGGAAGGGGTATTTTAAATTTGGTAGGGGTTATTCTATGGGGGCATGATGAACGCGTCCATTCAAGAGTACGGAGGCGTGCTAGTCGGCAGCTTGCACTCCATTAATCCCAGCCCTTACACACAGTCTGACATGGAAAGAGAAAAAGTCGGGAAGGGGGGGAAGGGGGGTGCTAGTGCTCTAATACTAGTCCGTCGCGGTCCTTAGCATTTTCTTAAGTGTTCTTATTGTTAGCAGGTACCACCTCTACGCCTAAGCAGCAAGCGCACCGCCGATGGTACAGTATAAGCCCACCTTTGCGTGCCATTGTATGTCAGACCATTGTCGGCATTGGCGCCTTTGTCGCGTTAGGCGCCATTGTTAGTTAATTGGCGCCATTGTTAGGCGTTAATTGGGCGCCATTGTTAGGCGTTAATTGGCGCCATTGTTGGGCATAGGCGCCATTGTTGTATTGGGCGCCATTGTTACGTTAATGGCGCCATTGTTGGGCGTTAATGGGCGCCATTGTTGAACTGGGCGCCATTGTTGAATCGGGCGCCATTGTTAGTATTAATCTGGCGCATTGTTAGGCATTAAGCGTTGTTAGGCGTTGATTGGGCGCCATTGTTAGGCGTTGATTGGGTGCCATTGTTAGGCGTTGATTGGGCGCCATTGTTGGGCGTTGGGCGCCATTGTTAGGCGTTAACTGGGCGCCATTGTTCGGCGTTAATTGGGAGAATCATCAAATCCAGGAGAATATCTAGTAGGAGGATCATCACAACCTTCAAGTGCAAGTGCATTCTATAATGCACCACCTTGTAAAGATCGTGCGAACTTTACAAGGCGTCGACGGATTATGTTACAATATATATTGCCTTCATTTATCCTAATTTTAAGATATTATGTGTGCATTATTTTATATAAATGTGGTCCCTAATTACGGGCCTAATTTAGTTAAAATAATATGTATATATACTGCCCAAAAATTAGGATTTAAATGGAATGGATATAATGTAATTATATTATTAAATTTATATATTTATAATATTAATATATACTTATTTAGTTAATTCAATCATTATTTTTTTAATATGATCATATATTGAATAAATACTCATATATTGTATGATATATGTGTATAATTTGATCTTCATATATTATACCATATAGTATACCTTATGTCAGTACCTGTATGTATGAAAAAGAGATGTATACTATTTTTGTAGAATACATATATATTTAAATGTATAAACAACGTTGTAAATCATTGAGACGTGAATTTTCCAAGTTGTAATCTACCTTGTGGATTGTGTTGTAAAACTAGTGATTCACGAATTGTTTTGTTGTAAATAAGGTTGTAAATGAGGTTGTAAACGACCTTGTAAACGATGTTGCAAACGACCTTGTAAACGACATTGTAAACGACATTGTAAACGACCTTGTAAACGACCTTGTAAACGACATTGTAAACGACCTTGTAAACGACATTGTAAACGACCTTGTAAACGACCTTGTAAACGACCTTGTAAATGACGTTGTAACGGATGTTGTAAACGACGTTGTAAATGACGTTATAACGGATGTTGTAAACGATGTTGTAAACGAGGTTGTAAATGACATCGTAAAGTAAGGGTATAAATGAGGTTGTAAATGAGGTTGTAACGTATATTGTAAAATACGTTGTAAATAGACCCACTTTACAACCTAGTTAAGCTTTCAGACTACAACCTCCTATTAGCAACCTACTTTACAACCTAGATTACAAGGCAACCATGTTGTAAATGGCAATGTTATTTAGGTTGTAAACGAGTTCAACGTTGTAAATGGCATTGTAAACTGGCTACTCGGACATCTTACCCGTCCGGGTAGCTGATGTGGCGGCCACATCAGCAACTTGATGACGTGGCAATCTTGCCTGCCACGTCAGCAATTTTACAACCTAGTTAAGCTGTCAATTTACAAACGTATAAATACCCATTTTTATAATGGGTTGTAAATTACGTTGTAAAATGTGGTGTAAAACATTTGCGATTCTTGTAGAAGGAAGAGAATGCAAGGAACAAGTTGCGGGCGACTTCCTGTGGTGTCAAGGTCAGGGAGGCACCAGGGGCCGGGGACAAAAACGTCCCCGATCTTTACCGGACATACAGAGTGTGCGTTCCATGTTGTGAGCCCCAATAGGCTAGCCAAAGGCCCCCGCCCAGAGTGGTCGCAACCCACCAGAGCACCCAACAACCCACCGCACAAACACCCGCCCCCGTTACTATGCCGGAACCTTAGAATCGCGGGGCCGCGGGGCCGCCAGAATAAGATGGCGTTGTTAATCCGACCACATCGACCCTGATGGCCTGCGTGCCACGTGAAAGGCTAGCAAGCGCTGCAAACGGCAAAACGCGACATGCTCCGGGGACAGAGGCCAGAAACCCTAGACCCGGTAGGCTCGAAAACCCTAGATCCAGGCCCTGTCGCTGTGCCATGCAAAGCCCGGGCCCCGCCGCCGCAATAGTCCTCGCCTGCCTCGCCACAATCCGGCCCCGCCGTGCCACTCTCGGGCCCGTCCGCCATGGTGCACTGCAGGCGTGCCCACCGAGGCCGTGGGGCCCGAGCGCCTGTAGAAGAGCCCTCAGCAACACCCCATAGTCGGGGGGCCTACGGGGGTTGGCCACGGCAGGCCGGGCCAAGCCCTTGCAGCATGCAACGATGGCAATTGGCTCCTGGCACACCACACTCCCACACCGCTCCGTGCTCCTCACGGCCTTGCGAAGCTCGCGGGAGGCCAAAGTGCATTAGATATTCCTTTTTGAGGTAAAGGCACCTTACGATACACTTTCCCATCAATACCCGATGGCCATTAAGGTAGCAAGTATGACCTATATATAGCCACGTCATCATGGAGGACAACCTTCTCCTGCACATCCATCCCATGTCAATCGTGTGCGCCTAAGCACGTGCCATTCCTAATCATGCGATCCCCGTTCCCGACATGCTCGCCTCCAGAGCACGGTGGATGTCCCTTCCCCACCGTGGTCGATGCGATCGATGCCCCCCGTTCTTGCCATTGTAGCCAATGCCCCCTACCCCCCTGCGCACGGGGAGGGCAGGGGCATCGGCTGTCAAAGGTATATGTAAGTAGAGAGGCCATCGGCCGTATATGAAAGGCCATCGGCCATTCAAGGTGTTCTCTATTGATTAAAAATAGCCCAATCCACATCGAAACTTTGCGGTAGAGCGCCCTAATGAATGGTTCTGTCGTGTTGTATGATGATGTGTTGCATAAACACGTCACTGTACAGCATGACAAATGTGGACCATCGTAGCTCTCAAGACGCATATGCACGGAAGGTGATCTACAATTGTAGGGCACGCTAGGGCAGCAATACACGTTGAGGGATGCATATGCAATTACTGAGAAGATTGACCCAGCAGTGGCTTACAATAGAGCGTTTGCTAAGCAAGCTTGTAGACCCAGCAACCAGAGGCCTGGACAAGGCTCAATGCAATAGTTAAGTTCCACAACAGCAAGAGGTTAGGAAGAACCAGACAGGCCAATGCAGCAATTAATATGTTGGGTAATAGATGTTTCAAATGCGGGAGTCCGACTCACAAGGCTAGGGTGTGCTCTAACCCATTTGGAGAAGATAGAGCACATTTGAAGTGCAATGGCTGCGACAGAATAGGCCACACGGAGGCAATGTACTGTCAGCGGCATCCAGAGCTAAGACCACCAATAACGGGACAGCATAACAGCAATGGAGTATCAACATTGTTGAAGCACAAAGTGAAGGCTAAGGCAATTCAAAGAGGAAAGAAGATCTAATTACTATTGATTGAATGATTAATGGATACAATAAAGAGTGCTATATACTTGAATGACGAGTTCAAATCTATGGCCAACATACACTTCTCTCTTTTCCAAGCTCTCCTTAACACGAGATATGATGGAGGCTCAAGAAATCCTAGGTGCTTAAATTGATTACTATCTTTCCATTAGCCTGCTCCTTCCTTTCGATCGAGAACTAAGCACTAAGCCAAGGATAGGTCACCCAAAACTAGGTTGAAAAAATCTTTTTTATTTGAACCATCAATCGAATAGTTAACACTGAGTTGATCCATCCTCCCCTCCTTTTTTCTCATTACCGTCCTTCATCAATGTGGTACTATTTGTTTAGCATGTACAGCAGATCCTTGCAACAGCGGTTCGATTTTTGTCGGTCATGGTGATCTACATATGTGACTTTATAGTACAAGTGTAGTTTGAAGATAAATTATTCTTTTTATTCTATTTATACATGGGTTGTTGTACCATCTCACCTAAGTAGAGATTTCAATGAGTGACTCGTGATTTTCTCTTCGCTTACTATGACATCCAGCATTTTGGCAATTTCAGCAAACATTTGCTTACTCTCACAAGTATATATCCCCGCGTCTATCCTAGAATGAATAATGAAATAAACTCCTAAAGCACTTGTTTTTAGCATATATTTTTGGGAGAACAAAATCTTTGATCTCATTTGAAAAATTAGTTTTTTGAAAGACTCATTAAAAATAATAATATATTAATTCTTAGTACGGCTTTCCGATCACCTTGAAGGTCTTTTTTGCACTATGAATTAGATAAAACTATCCCAATTACGTAGGTTTAAGATTAATTATCATAATAAAAATAAAAGACTGAAAAGAGTAAAATCAAAAAAATAACTTTTACTCAAAAAATAAATATGGATACAACCTATAGGAATAAGATGTACCTAGGCTCCAAAAAGAATTGTAGAAAGTATTTTCTTTCATTTTTAGTATTTTAGCACACCATAACTTCACTACCATCCTCCACTACCTCCTTTTTGGTAGATAGGGTTTTTCCTATGCATTTTGTGTATTTTTTAGTTTCTTATTTTGAAAATAATTCAAAACAAACCCGGGGGAGAAATCTTCAGCAAGGTTTTGATTACCCTATGTTACACATCTACTATAGCATTAGAAAGAGATAGTGCTCTTCCCAAGGTCATATAAGTATTGTAAATTTTGTGTATTGAATAAAAGAGCCTCACCTTTAATTCAATATTCCATATAATATAAATTTTCTAGCAATTTAATTATATGATGCGTGCATAGTGTAGTTGTGATTCATCAAACTAATGTTCTTAGTAAGAATGATAGGCCAAGGAGCTTTATATGTTATACAAAATTCTTTATGTTCTGCATTTCCAAATCATAGGATATGGTCATGACATGTTGATATGAAATTAAACCTGGTTTCTCATTCTCTCCATGATTTTATGTTGAATGTTTTCAGCTTTAAAAAAATTTAGTTACCACTAAAAACTATAATGAAATTATTCTCCACTAAATAAAATTTCTTATGTACCATATACAATTCTTCGAACAAGTTAGAATGTATTTATGTTTTTCTCTAGCAAGTAGAGAAGATTATGATTATAAACTTATAATCTCAGCTCAAGTTTGAATGGAAACAAGAAAACTAATACTATTTGGCAAGTACTTGCACAAGTGTGAAAGTTAATGGTAATGGTAATGACCTACTGTTTTGAATAATAAAGATAAAGGAACGCAATCGAAACATGGACATTATCATGTGTCAAACTCCCATTTTGCTTACTTTGATATATTAGGATGTATCTCTTTTTGGATCACCCTCCGAACTATTGGGCGATTCATCTTGTCTTTTAGCCTTTTTCTCTTGATAGTTCTTAACTGCAGCTTTAATGGCATCCTCAGCAAGCATACTACAATGAAGTTTAACAGGGGGTAATGAAAGATGTTTGGCAATATCACTGTTTTTTATAGTCAACGCCTCTTCCATAGGCTTTCCCTTAATCCATTCTGTGGCTACGGAAGATGAGGCGATTGCAGACCCACATCCAAAAGTTTTAAAGCATGAGTCAACAACCTTGCCAGTTTTTTCATCCACTTTTATTTGTAATTTCATAACATCACCACAAGCAGGAGCTCCCACTAACCCGGTTCCAACATTTGGATCTTCCTTATCAAATGAACCAACATTACGTGGATTATTGTAATGCTCTACAACTTTCTCATGATAGGATTGGACAAGAATTTTCCAAGATTGGATCCTATTGTGGGGAGCAGAACATGCTAATGCAATTGTCTTAGAAGCAAAAGATGTCAACATCCTAAAATTTGTAAAACTTTTGTGGGGATAATATGTTATTCTAATAATAACTAAAAAATAATATGATTATCCAATATTGAGGTGATAGTTTTATTTTCTAAAATTATATAAAATATAAATAATTCTGATTAAAAATAGAGTTGGTTTTTGTATTTTTGTATTTTTTTTGCATCTTTTACGTCAATTTATCTCATTAGATTAATTTTATGATATAAAATTAAGCACAAACACAGACTAGCTTCTCAATCTATTTCTGTATCTTCAAAAAACCCTTTGGTTGTTTCAAGGTAGAGGCTTTACCTCCAATATAATGGAATTGTGGCAAGCATACTTCAATTATAGCAAATCTTTTTAGTTTATGCTGATATATGAACCAAAAATAATTTATTTACTAAAATACAAATGTAAATAATCAATATCTTATACTTTCATGGAGGCTTCATTATCGGCATTGTTCCTAATGTTGTGTCTATTGAAAAAAATCCTAGGTATAATATTATACCGATTTCAACTGGGAAAATGTTAGAGCGTGTTTCACTTTCACCGGAAGACATCTAGCACCGAATTTGTTTTTTTCTTAATTTGATATTTAAAAAAATCAAAACAAACATGGAGAAATCTTAGCACCAGATAACTGGGCGTGGTATTCGTACGCACCTTGCGGGATAGGGGGGATAGGGAAGAACGTGTAGATACCACCGACCCGCTCAGTGCCAATGAACGTGCGGGACAAGGGGTGGGGACGTGCGAAACGGGTAATTTTAGGGCTCCCTTTGCTCCAGTTGGTGGAGCTCCGACTACGGCGTTCCAGGAAGGAAACGGATTGCGGTGAAAACGTGACAGGGCTGAGGTTGGAAGTGATGCCCTGGACAATGTGAAGACTTGAATTCCGCGTTTCACCTGCTACGTAAAGGCAAGGAGCTGGAGGACTCCAGGCTGTCGGACCGCAACACTGAAAGTGATTAACAAAACGGGCGTCTAGGGCGCGGACACAGTGCAAAGCTTGAAGTCCAAGATGCAGGCGAAGCAGGGAATTCTTCTGGGCCGCCAGCGACTTTTTGACGCGGGCAAGCAGCTCAGTGTGGCTGGGGCTTTCAGTGATGATTGTCCTGCCTGGTGGGCGTCTTCGTGGGGGTTGCCCCGTGGAATGTGCCAGCTGATGGAAGGGTTTGCAACTTTTGCTGGCTCTCGGGAGAAATTATCTGATACCAATGATTCGGTGAGTGGCCCGTGCCTGTCGCTGCAGCTCATCTGATGGTCGTCTGGTCGAACGAGTTTTGGCCAAACCAATTTGGTTTCTTGATTTTTTGCAGGCGGGGGGACTGGGGCGTGGAAATTCTGGGGGTGGTGTGCCTCAGGGTGCTATGATTCCGGAGGCCCCACCGCCAAAGAGGAAAGCTAAGCAATCGGAGTTTGCCAAGCAACTGGACACGACAAGGAAGCTTTCTGATTTCTACGGGGATGCACCTATCAGGAAGCTCCACAGGAATAAAACGGAAACCATTTTGGATAAGAAGACTGCGCTACTGTATAACCTGGAGAAGCGACTGGACGGAAGTTTGGTGCGTATTGGGTTTTGCTCCACTATGCCACAGGCAAGGCAGTTGATCAGTCACAAGAAGATTTGTGTCAACAACCAGATTGTTAATGTTGCTAGCTATCAAGTATCGTGTGGGGATTTGATATCTATACAAGAGGATGCTCTCCCTGTGGTCAGGAGTATGATACGGAAGAGCTTGGATAGGAAGATGGTGTCTCAGTACAAGCCCACCCACTTTGAGGTTAATTACAAGACCCTTCAGGCTGTGATGACATCCGAACCTCAACAGATCAGGTTCCCGTGCACTATAGATTTGGACCTTCTTGACAAATTGTGAGCGCATGAACTGACCTCGGCATTATGGAAAGTTGTCCCCGGTCGGTCATGGGACTCAACAGGGATATGTGCTTCCACGGGATGTGTGATGATGAGGAATTCGAGCACCCAGTTCTTGTTGACCCACGACCCCTGACAATATCTGCTGGTGCTTGCACCACTCAGGAGCAGCTGTCCCAAGTGCAGGTATTGAGCTCGAGGCACACGCAAGTTTGGGTTTTCGGCAAGGTCGATGTACGGATAGCAAATGTCCGGATGGTGTCAGATGCTCGCCTTGGACAAGTGTTGCGGCTAGGAAAGCGGTTTGCTATTCCTTTTGGGGCTGAATCTTGCCGCCTGCCCATTACAAACAGAGCTGCGATGCTGTCGACAAATAACTGTCATTCCTTGATACATACGTGCGGTAATAAAAGCAAATTCTTCCCTTTAAGGTATGCGGCTGAAGCCTGTGCTGCTCTTTTGCAACTCTCTAAACTGTCTCGTCATTGTAGACAAACGGTTAGCATGAACAAAAATATACATAATGAATGCGAATGTTATCGTACAGCCATCAGGCCGTGGCCGCAACAGTCGAGATTGTCGATGCGTCCGACTAGACAGGAAATGTTCCGGTGTTCCTCTACTTGTTCTTTGGTCCACTAGTGGTGAGCGTTTCTATAATGGCCTTCAATACTTTTATTTCAGCTGACTTCTGGAGAACCTCTTCAGACTTGGCACGGAGCTCCTCCAAGTGTAGCTTGAAGACCTCTGGGGTATTGCCAAGGGAAACGCATGAGCTCCCGATACATCACCTTGTGCAAGAAACAAATATGTTGGAGGACTTACGACTTGTATTCTCGAGCTCTTCAACAACTTGCCGGGTGCGGCTTTCAGCTGCACGTTGAGCAATTTCAGCTTGTTTTTTCTCTGCCCGAGCATGCCCTGCAGCTATCACAGCAGCATCTAGCTCTCTTTCAAGCGCCTGTATCCGTCTCTCCTGGGCCTGATCACAGGATAGCGTTTAGAAGGGGAAGACCACAATATAATGCTCGTTGAGAGACAATAACTCACCCTCATTGTTCTTGTGATCTGTGCATTCTCGGAGGCGTTCGTGAACGGATCCTCATCCAAATACACAGCTTTGCCGACCAGAAGTCGCTGCACAGAATCTAACGAGCTTCCTAGCTCTCTGACATTCGACAATGCTGCACTCCAGCGATCTGAGGTGATTGCCCCTCCATTTTCAGCTACACCTCCTGTTGCTTGGGAAGGGGGCCGAGGAGGATGACCAATCCCTCTGGAACTAGAGGCGTCGGTTTCATTATCAGCAGCTGTAGTTCCTGTGGTTGAAAAGCTGTCTCTAGCAATTGGATGCTCCTCTTTGTAAAGAAACTAAAATCCACAAGAGTAAGCAACCAGACGACCCATGCTCCATCAGCATGCCAGAGTGAATACAGTCCAGCTTTCGCAATCCACAGCAGAGCGACCTCTTAAGCAGCAGCAAAAGTATAATTTCAACAGCAAATTTGGTTGCACAGGGGATGAACCGAAGCCAGAGAAAGAAGCAAACGCAGACAACCTTACGAGCAGGATCTACATGAGCCGCAGAAAACGACATCCTTCTGAGCCAAACTCCTTGAGCACCAGCAGATCAAGATGAATATCAAAGACCTTTATAGTGGTGAAGATAATGCAAGACCTTGCATCCAAGGAAATTCATCACTTTGTGCAAGAACGGGTCTCAGCGTCGAGTCTAGTTCTTATACTGGGCTTTAGGGCTTCTGGATTTCGGGCGGAATCACCTATTTTGAAGAAGAACGAGGAGAATTCTATTAGTCCGAATAAACAGCAAACTTTCAATCAGCGCTTCCAATTTAGGAGGACCTACTGTGTAGAGCAAACTAGAGCAAACAGCTTTCAAATTAGGGCACGGTAAAGGGAGGAAACGTGCCATGGGGATGGCTCCCGAAGCATAGCCGAGTACTCAGTGTAGATCGAGTGATGAATTCCCGGGAAGCAAGGGCTTGGCTTCCCCGGGTGCCAGGAGGAAAGGTGAAAAAGAAGAAAGGTGTTGAGGGTATGGCTTCATAACATAACCCGAGTATGCAGTGTAGATCAAGCGATGAATTTCCGAGAAGTAAGGTGTTTGCTTCCTGGAAATTATCACTTGGAAGACCTTGGAAACCTTGCTTCCCGAGAATTATCCCTGACTCTACACTGCGTACTTGGCTACGCGTCGGGAGCCTCCTTCTGGAGCCTACTTGGCTATTCACATTTCCTCCTTTTACCGTGCCCTAATTTGAAACCTGTCTGCCTGCCCTAAGTAGGCAGGCCACATTGAAAACTGTTTGCTTGATCTTTTTTTGGACTAAAGTAAATTCTTATTGTTGTTCTTCTCAATAGGTAGCTCTGCCCTAACTCGGAAGCCCTAAAGCCCACGAGTTTCTGTATAAGAACTAGGACGTCGCCCTCCAATCTTATTTCCTACACCAGAACTTGTGGACGTCGACAGTATGCCGTTGTTGCTGCTGTTGGTCGAGTCGGGTTGTGACGCTGCTGGTCCTACTGATGCCCGTCGTCGTCCGTTGTTGTTGTTGACCGCGTCGAGTTGTGGCGGTGCTGGTGCCACTGATAGCAGTGTCGGGGATAGGAGCTGGTCTGGTTGGATGATGAAGTTTACTCAAATTGCTTAAACTCAGTGGAGGTCTATGCCTTTGGGCAAGTGGGCCAGATGTATGACTCCTGACACGACAATTTCTGTCTCCCGACACTTGAAACAGTTTGTTGAAAACGTTGTCTTCCATCAGCCCTGTTTCAAGGTTGTTCAAAACGTTGTCTTCCATCTGTCCTACTTTGTGGAGTACTTCTTGTTTGTAGTGACGCCTCAATCTTTGGCAGAGCATCTGGGCGGTCGGGCTTGAAACACCACGGCTGTGGCTTGGAATGTTTTGGATTGTGGCCACAATACTGTCAACCCCTCCGGGATGCTGTGAATCTTCCTGTGCATTTAGCCTCGAAAGGGTTGCAACAAGCAAGAGTTCTTGTTGAACTGAGTTTCGGTTCTAGGTTTAGGTCATCAGGAAAGGCCGCCGCCAGCGTTGCTTTCGGGTAGTTTCTAGGTTTAGGTCATCAGGAAAGGCCGCCGCCAGTGTTGCTTTTGGGTAGGGAGGTTTTGAGCTGTGATGAGTTATCAAACCAGTAATAAGTCAGTTCTGCTGCTGATGAACAGTGAGTGAAAACTGGTATTAATCTGAGCTCCTAGTCTAGGGACTTTCGAGGTGTCTGTGTCCTTCGGCGATGATTAAAACTATCCGCGCTTCTGAGGAGAACCCTATGAAGTACAAAAAAACTCATGGTTGAATGTCTTCACATGAGCCGAAGGCTTAAGTTCTTGTGTCTCCTACCACTAGGTAGAATGTCTATCTGCGACTCCTACGCTTTGGAAAGATTGCTGTTTGACGCGTCGTTAGTTTTGCTGTCTGACGCTTCTGCAGTGTTGCCTTTTGCTTCCCACGTCGCCCTGTAACCAAGCTATGGGATTCCTCATTTACACATGCCACGATGATCCAATTTTGTTGTCGCTTGCTAGTTTCGACGAACTTCTATTCACACCGGGGAAGTCAGAACAAATTCAGGTCCGATACCGCACTGTAAACAAGTGAGTCTGGATATCCCACTGAAGATTCGCCGTTGGAACCCGCAGTGACTCCGCAATCACCTGATGTTACGCTTTGATGATACATCAAGATAACTCACAGTCCTTCTACTTACACTAGGTCAGGGTACCGGAACCTGCAGCAAGAGTTCCTGTTCTGCTACAAAGCCCGGAAAAGGAACCTGCAAAGTGCAAACCTTGGCTGCGGCCTTGGCAGTGTGCTAAGAAGGCATACCGCGGGAGAGCGCTGAGGGAGCAACGAGGTCGACTGGTGGAGGCAGATGAGCAGCGCCTGAATTGAATTTGATACAGCATGTCCACTATACGCACAACGGAGACAAGGCTGATGAACCAGAGACTCATAACAATACAAGTGTGGGGTGATCTTCAATCCAGGAGAATCGTTGGTGTGAAAGTGCAGCGTGTTTTCGTCGCCAGCCCCGCTTCCAAAGCCCCTGCGCCTTCGCAAGCCCGATGCAGCAGGGCTCCTCCGGCAATGCTTGGCCGGGTTCTTGCTGCCGGGGTGGATGCTTCACTGGGGGACCCTTGCGCCATGACTGCAGTGGCTTCTCAAGGTGCACGAGCTAATTGGAAAAGTAAAGGGGACGGTTGCACGAGCAGCTCTGCGCAAATGATGTCTAGTCAGCCGGTATCCGTGCAGTACACACTGGGACCATGCACGACGAACACCAACTCGCGATGCTCAAACCCACGGTTTTAGTTTGCGGTTAGCTATGACAGAGGTGTCCTCATGAAAAACGTCATACAGCAGTAACAAATACTGTACATACATATATAGGTGACGCCTTTTATAAGTACGAACAACACCTTATGCGTTTCAGAACTTTCTAGGTGTACAAGTTTTTATCACTTCAAGCTTTAAAATACTAGGAAAACTAGCACTTTACTAGACATTTGTTCGACTTACAATGGGGGTTTTCAACCCATGTATTATTTTTACATAGAGTTTAATACTTTATAATATGGATTTGATATTTTACAATATGAGGTATTTTTTACCATGTATTCTAATGACGTGACACTCTTTAGGAGTTTTTATAATGGGGTTTTGCAAGATTACAATATACTATAGTTTTCAACAAGGATATTTTTACAACATGGACTGGTGTGATTCCAACACGGTGTCCGAACTTTCACAATGGGAGTTAGCAAGATTACAACATATTACAGTTTTCAACATGGGATTTTTAGAATGGTGGCGGCTGTAATTAGAACACCGTGTCTATTTACAGCTATAACCCTGTGTTTTACAACACCGTCTACTCTACTTACAACACACTGTCTTTTTATATCCCTGGCTTGTGTTCAAGAACCCAATTTTTCCAAGAGGTAAGACGGCTTTTTACAACGAAAGTTACATGCCATATTTGTTTTTAGTCAATTCAATCAGGTATTGCCTAGATAGATAGATTTCCTAGACTACATCGCATAATAAATGCAAGTTGCCTGACATAGCCAGGTCATTTCAAGCAAAGCTGATGTTTAGAGATACATTTTAAAGTCCAGAATCCCATGGAAGGATTTTCAGAAGTTCAGACTATAGGTCTCCTATTCCATAAGCAGCCCCCATGTGTGAGAGATCCAACATATGCCTAGCCCTCCTTGGGATCAGTATATCACATTTGTAGCATGCACATAGATGATTATGTAAAGGCATGCAGTGTGTCTGGCGATTTTCCCCGTCAGCCACTTGGTATGTAGTTAGACATCCTATATCGAATCAACCAGGAAGCAAACCAGTCTGTCTAAAAACACTCATCCATCTTTCAGCGTGCTAGCAACCAGGACCTTTAGGTAAATAGGAACATTAGCTCTTCGTGAGAAAGAAAAATCATGCATGTCACCATTAATTTCGTCATGGCTTCCGAAGTAGCAAAACAGACCAATTCACCATCTGTGGCCCATGGATGATATGTCACCTTGGCAAGTTATTAAAGAGCTTACCAGCATGGATCCTTGTAGCAAGGAAGTAGCATGCACCCATTGCCTGCCTCGTTTTCTCTCCAAACCGCTCACCAATCTCAACACCACAAACCCACATGCATCCTTGCAGCAAGCAAACAATGTGCATCACTGCTTGCATTGTTTTCTCTCCAAGCCGTTCATCAGTCTCAATCACCATACACCCACACACATCCTTGCAGTAATAAGCACACAGCGTGCATCCACAGCCTACATCGCTTTCTCTCCAGGCCGCTCATCAGTCTCAACCATCATACACCTACATGCATTCTTGCAGCAAGCAAACAACGTGCATCCACTTGACAAGCATCGTTTTTTCTCCAAGTCGCTTACTAGTCTCAGCCGCCACAAACTCACATACGGATATCCTTGCAACAAACAAACAGCGTGCGTCCACTGCTTGCATCGCAGTCTCTACCATCACACACCCACATGCATCCTTGCAACCAATAAACAGCGTGCACCCACTGCCTGCATCGTTTTCTCTCCAAGTCGCTCACCAATCTCAGCCACCACAAACTTCCTTGCAGCAAACAGCGTGCATCCACTACCTGTTTTATTTCGTCTTCAAATTGCTCACTAGTCTCAACCACTACAAACCCACATGCATTCTTGCAGTAAGCAAACAACGTTGCGTCTACTACCTGCATCGTTTTCTCTCCAAGCCGCATGCCCCTAGTCTCTTTATTTTTCACATGGTGGTTGCCCAAAGTCGATCCTCAGTCTGGAGGCGTCAAACCTCCCACACATCAGGTTCGCGATTGCAGCCAGAGTGGTTCAAGCACACAATAGCCTTTCCATTCTGCATCGACCCCAAGCTTCTGTTCCCATCGCAGCTACTACCAACAGCCTTTCCATCCCGCACCGACTCCCAGCATCTAGCCTCATCAAAGCTACCAGGCGAATTCAGTCATGATAGCCAGCAGACGCCACAAACACACAATCAAATGCGAGTCCCACCAAGTCGCGAACCAGTAGAAATCCAGCCCCATGCCAAGTATCATTGATGTATCATACAGCCTGCAGCGATTCCAAGGCGATCGGTAGAAACCGTCTATAGTGCCACCAGCATTTCTATTAGGGGGCACTCCTCTGCATTTGTCCCAGTGAGATCAGCAGCCAGATCTCATACTGATCAGTACGGTAGTCTGTTAGCCAGGCACGTCATGGCCACAAACCACATGCTCCATGACCGAGATTGCTCAGCAGTCGAGTTCTAGGTCTCCAGTCTCTAAAACACCTAGTAGCTCACAGTTTTGAGGCACAGAATCGGGGGCATACCATGCACATCCAACTTCACTCTAGAGTGATACAAGAAACGCTGTAACCACGATGAGGCATCACACCAAATTCTTCAGCCCAATACGACACGCAGTTGTAAGTGTATCAATTGACATATCCATCATTTGCAAGGTATCTGTTAAAAAGACAGCCACATAGAAGCCATTCTTCGAGAGAAAGGAAAAGAGTGCCAAGCAATGCGTTAATGACATTCAACAAGTAATGTTTCAAAGGGAGAGTCATAGATAAGGTACGGAATCAGCCGTTGAGTCAGCCTTTGTAGCTATGTATGTACTTCTAAAAACTCCACACCTAGGGTTTAGAAGACTAGACCATGGATGACTAGTTCTAGGTCTAGCTTCGTGGATGCACCAAGATGGTGTTGGTCAACAACCCCTCCCTCTTCCCTTCTTCAGCCACCAAAAAAGGATCATCGGCCCCGTTTCTGGATCCTTGGTGAGAAGGGATCCATTGCACATCCACTAATCTAAGGCTGCATAGTGAAGTAGAAGAGAGGAGAAAAAGGTTCAACCTTAGTAACCATGGCCAGCTTGGGGAGGCAACGAGTCAAAGAGACCAAAGTTTGGAGGGAAGAAATTTCATTGGGTAGCAAACTCTATCCAACCACTGGCTCACAAGTTATATAAAACTATTGGGTAGCCATTCCTACCAATGATAACCCACAAGGAACCAACCCATCCTTAAAAAACATGCACATAGATCAGATCTTGAAGACAAAAAAACCTGCATAAATATTAAATAGCCTTGAATTAGTATTTATCTTAAAAAATCAAGAAAAATAACTATATTAGTAAGAAAAAATAAAATAAGTTACATTCACAAATTAGTATTACGTAAACATTGAAGGGATAGATTTACTTAGTTCTTCAATGGGATGTTTGGGATGGATAAACACCATTCAGAAGCAACAATCTATGGGCACACAAGGGGCAAATCCATGGATCTCATAGGGAACATAACTCTCAGATAGATTTCCTAGACTACATCGCATAAATGCAAGCTGCCTGACCTAGCCAGGTCATTTCAAGCAAAGCTGTTGTTTAGAGATATATTTTAAAATCCAGAATCCCAGGGAAGGATTTTCCAAGTTCGACTACCAGGTCTCCTAATCTGTAAGCAACCCCCATGTGTGAGAGATCCAAAGATCCTCACCCTCCTTGGTATGAGTATATCACATTTGTAGCGTACACGGATGATTGTGTAAAGGCATGCAATGTGTCCGCACTTGTAATTGTAGTTAGACAACCTACATCGAATCAGCCAGGAAGTAAACCAAGATGTCTATAAGCACTCCCATTTTTCAGCATGCTAGCAACCAGGATCAATGCAAATAGGAACATGCTCATGAGAGAGAAATCATGCATGTCACCATTAATTTCACGTGGTTATCAAAGTAGCGTAATGCAGCCACCATATGTGGCCCATGGTTGGTATGTCACCGTAAGTTATCAAAAACCTTTACCGCAAGCATCCTTGTATCAAGGAGTAGTGTGCATCTATAGCTGCCTGCTTTCTCCAAATGTGGAAGCATAAAAGTTTGGGCAATCGTTTATGAGTTGTTTTTGAACAGTCCGAATTCTTGATAGAAATGGTTTGGTGGAAACATGCGAGAAATGTTTTGTTCCGATTGAAGCCGGAGTCAGAGGATGTCTTGGAAGGCAGAGAGGATACTTAGGGAAAAGAAACGGATCAAATGACCTTCTAGTGAGGAGGTAGGAGACATATGTGAACGGTAGGAGATGTCCTACTGCAGTAGGAGGTATCCTACCACCGAGGAGAAACTCCTACCACGGTAGGCTAAGTGGAGAGAACTCACCACCGTAGGTATGGGTAGGAGAATGTCCCACCACCGTAGGTAAGGCCCAGCTAGCTGATGACCCACCAGGAGTAGCTCCTACCAGAGGAAAAGGGTGAAGGCAATTAAGCCAAGGAAGTAGTTGAGGTTGCTGACAAGCGTTGATAGGCTTGCAGGCAAAGGCCCGATTATTGGGGCCACCACCAAGTTTGAGGGGAAGGCAAAGTAATTTGCCACATGTGGAAGAAGTGAGACATGGGCAGTGCTCACGTTGTTGAGATTTTGCAGAAGGAGGACTGCTAGGTAGAGATGTGGCAAGGGTTGCCAGGAAGATGGGCCAAGTGCCCGTAATGGTGGAATTGTGTGATCCGCTAGGCTCTAGGTTGGGAGCTCAAGATGCAGAGAGGAGCAATGCAAGGATGGGGAGCGAGGAGCTCATGTTGAGGGTGAGCAGCCACAAGGGTTGCAAGAGGAGGCCATGGCGGTGCCGAGGCACATGGAAGTGCTCTCAATGGAGTCACGATGTGAGGATGGTGTTGAACTAGGAAAAGGCCATGGTAGAGCACTCACGGCAGCTGAATTTGTAGATGGGCTGCAAGATGGAGGTGTGGCCAAACCATAGAAGGCGTGTTGCGTGGCCGCAACATGGTGAAGGGATCACAACGGGTGTGCATCATGACGGAATTTGCGCAATGCAAGTCAAAGTGAAGGGAGGCCGTTGTGGTGGCCGCGAGGAGAAATGGGTAGCAAGGAGGGTTGATACGAGATGTTGTTGAGGTGTGAGGAGTTCACCGGGAATAAGTCATTTATTCTTGAGAGCACAAGCCAATTGGGTGTGTTGGACAATGAAGTATAAGAACTCCAAAGTTAAGCGTCCTAGGGGTGGATCAAGAGATGGGGTGCCTTTGTGTGAGGTTTCAACTTATTATATTTGCATTATAGTCACATGAGAGCCCACGAGGGTAGGTGTAGATAGTTGGCCCTACAAGAATGGAGGGGCCCCACATGGACAGGTGCGTAGGGTGTCAAAAGTAGTGCGAGGGTGTCATGTACGAGGGATGGCAATGAGGTAGTGGACGTGAGGCATGGCACTACTGAGGGTGGAGGTGCACCCCACGGGATGGATGGTAGGTGGTAGGATGTGGGCATGGCATCCCACCGTAGGAGGAGGTGCACCACGGGGTACATGGACAAGCGCGGTAGGGATGTCAATGTGGGTATGCAGGATGCAATGTAGGGTGGTAGTGGACGTAGGGCATGGCACTCACCGAGGGAGGAGGCACCCACGCAGGTGTGAAGGGAGGTGCACCCTACGCAGGGCGGGAGGCACACAGAAGGGAGGCACCTACGCAGGGAGGAGGTGCACCCTACGGAGCGTGAAGGGAGGTGCATAGCAGGCGTAGGAGGTGCACTTATGTAGCAAGTATAGTATGTAGGCATGTATGTATGTATGTATGTATGCATGTATGTATGTATGTAGTATGAATAATGTATGTATGTATGTATGTATGGGTATGTATGTAGAGAGTATAGTCTCCTACGCAGGGGACTCCTACGTAAGTATAATCTGCATATACATGGAAGCAAGATTTGATAACGCAGTACAAACCTAGGAAGTAATAATAAACAAAGTATGGGGGTAGTGTAGGGTGGCCACAAGGTGGTGTAGAGTGGCACATGTGAGGAATCGTGAGGAAGAGCTTGTGCATGCAAAGGAATGGCATGCAAAGGAATGCAAAGGAAAGCTAGGACAAGGACTTGGTGAGAACGCGCCCATGTGTGTGCAAGGAGAAGGAGGTGCGTGCATAAGGAGTTGTGTGTGAAGGGATTTGAAGCACAATCAGAAGAGGGGCAGGAGCTGAATTTTGTGCCTAGGACCTTGCAAGTGAGGGATTTGCATAAGGAGTTGTGGCCGTGAGGGCATCAAGGTTGAGCTAGGTGGGACCGTGGAGTGAAGAGGAAGTAAGTGGAAAAGGGCTGAAGTTGCTCTTGGTGGATTTTGTGGCAAGTGAAGAAGGCTCGCAATTGTGTGTAGAAACTGAGGTGACGACTAGGTAGAAACAAGCAGGGGGGTGTGCCCAAGCTTGTTGGTGCAGTTATCTTGAAGGGTGCAAGATGGTGAAAGCGCTTGCACCTAAGAAGGGCAAGCTGGTTGCTAGGGAGCCAAGAGAAGAGGAACTTGAGGAACTGGAGAATAGGGATGCAAGGACCGATCTGTGGTGCCGACAGCCCAACACATCCGATGTGTATGGAAGGCCGAGAGGATGACTTGGAGGAGGAAGAGGAAGGCATGGAGCAAGATCCGCCACGGGAGACCTTCTTGCAGAGAGTGTGGAGGCGAGGGCCATAAGAAGTGACCCCACGTCCGTAGGGAGGTGTAGAGGGTGGCCCTACATCCGTAGGGATCACTGCGCGGCACATCTAGAGGTAATTGAAGGGGTGGTAGCTTGGAGTGTGGGCTCATTGGGGGGAGACTTTTCTTTAGGGAGGAAGATAAATGCTTGTCAACCCAAGAGGGGTGTGTTGACTAGCTAGATAGGAATGTTGATGAGCCATTAAGGCTCACATAGGTGAATTTGCTAGAATAGAATTTTACCCAAGATGCTTGGATGTCGAACTTAAAGTCACAACAGGGATACACTAAAATAAGGAGGAGGAGGCTGGAGGGCTGTGGGAGGCTGTATGTGAGGACCTCCCTATAAAAGGAGGGAGCTTGTGAAGTAAAATTATCGTGTCTTGCGCCTCCCATCCTCCCGAGTCCTTCACTTTGTGAGGAATTCGGCCGCAAGCCAACGCAGGTCCGGGTAGAGAGGGAGAACGCGGGCCGGAGTGCCGGGCGAGGGCTTGCCTTGCGCGCTCGCAGCCTCCCTTGTGAATGGTTGCCGTGAATTGTTTTGCTTTGAGTGTGTGGCGATGCTCAAGGAACTCTCGGCTTGAGGGTAGACTAGGAAAGACTCGGAGGTTCTCGCCGTCTGCATGCAAACCACATAGCAACCGCCCAAGGAAGAACTCAATTTCCTGACGGTGCAGCTGTAAGGGCGAGTTGGAATTAATGAGCCAGAATTGGTGTTAGAGTAGGAGATTGTGGAGGAAGGAAGGTAGATGAGTAGAGAAGAAGAGGGCGTTGTTGATTGAGAGAGTTGTGAGGAGGATTAGAGTGTAGGAAAACTAAGGCCATGCAGAGCCTAAGGGACGAATCCCAACTGCAAGTAAGAGGGCGCCTCCGTGTGAGAAGAGTGTCTTAGGAGTAGGGACGGTGTGTGGGTGGGGGGGTCCCTGGCGTGATAGACACCTTGTCGCTAAGACGAACTCGCAATTGTGTGGTGTCGTTGTAGGTTGAGGCGAGTTTACGGCAAAGGCAGTGTGTAGCCGCTGAGAGGAGCGTGAGAGGGCGCCTTGCTTGTTTAGAAGGCCGAGGTAGTGTGTAGTCAGCAGTAGTGACGATTTCAAGATCCGACTGCTCCAAGTCTCATGGGACGAAACCCAACGACGAAACGACAAAGGATAAGTGTGGCCGCCAGAGGGGGAATCTCCCCGGATCTGCCTGGGTTTTCCTCCCACATTTTTGGCGCTGTCGGGACTTGTTGTCGAACGTTGAAATTTTGAGATTTTCGCTGCTAGCTTGCAAGATGAGCCGAGAAGATCTTGTAAGGAGGTGGAGCGGGGTCTAGGAAGAAGCCTACGTCCTGAACCTGCGTTGTGAAGGAGGAGCTCCACGCCTCGAATGGTGTGATGTGTGTTCGCAAAGAATGGCGATGGCGAGTTGGCTGATTTTTCTTTAACAACCGTGTTTTGGAGGCTATGAGGATGCATGTTCAGCGGAGGGAGGGGAGAGGAGAAACCATAGGAGGTCACCCCACCGCCATCGCAAGAGATCTAAGAGCGCAAGAAGAAATCAATGGAGGAGGAAAACGCAGTGGTTGCACGGCGCCTGGAGGAGGAAGAGCAAGGGCGCTTGAGGAGGAGGTTGCTTTTGCCCTTGCCTAAGGGGAGCCAAGTGATCCAAGAAAACGCTCGAGAAGGGGACGTGGAAATCACCGACAAACAAAGGAGGTGGTTGAAGAGGAGTTGGTGTATGAAGAGGAAAGCGAGGAGGAGGCACCATTTCTTGAGTGCGATTCAAATTCAGCTACCAGCGGGCCTTCTCAACGCTGGACCTTCGGAGTGGATCTAGCTCAACTTCCAGCAAATGTAAAGTGAAGAAGGTGGGTGAGCAGAATTTCGTGGTCTCAAGATCTTATGGAGCGCCTTGATAGAATCACCGCCAGCTACAGCCTTGGGACGACACCTAGGGAGACACCATCCCACAACCGCCCCCAATCTTTTGTGTGACACCCTTCTCGCAGAGAACTTTGGTTGGAGAATTTACGCAGGAGAGGAAGGGAGTGTGAGTTCGCCTAGCTCATCCGGACCAAGCAACATGAGTGGAACAGAGTAGGAGGGGATTGCTTGGATAGTTGTGTGTTGAGGGGTGTGAGCGTGCTTGCAAGTCTAGCCTGGGAGGGAGGAAGCACTGTAGGAGTTGAGAGGAGATCACCCCATCTTGTCTGCAAGGGATTTGTGAACTGAATGGAGAAATCATGTGCATGTGCTTAGTTGCTACCGATGTGCAAAGGAAGAAGCGGAGGAGAGAACTCTTGAGAGGAAGCTACATGTGCTAACATTTCAAGGGTTCCGCTGAGGAAGAAGAGGTAGTTGTCTAAGAGGAGGAGAAGGTTGTGCTCAAGCAAGAGGAAGGAGGTTGTTGCCGAGGAGTTGCCGATCAAGGGTGAGGGTCAAGAATCTCGAGCCGCCGATTAGTAATTTCCTACTAGAAAGGGCAGCATGTTTACGTTGTAATTTTATGTTACACTTCTAACTTGCAACATCATTTGGAGGCTTGGTATTAAGTTTGTCATTTCTTTCCCCAAGTGGGCCTACAATCTTAACACGAACTCTCTCTCCTACCACTTCACCCTCTTAACTACATCCCCTCTCATATGCATTGTTTATGAATTCCTCATGCAATTGCAACATGATCAGAATAAGGACCCTCTCTCTCCACCCCCATCTTTATTACACCCCATTGGGAGTACAATTAGTTAAGGTTTTTCCTAGCGCTCTTCTTTGCACTCTCTCTTCACAACTATTTGTTAATGGTGCCTGCATGAATATCACAAGAACATGCCCATTAATCACACCTTTAAAGGTGACCTAAACATAATATTATTTACCTATGTCTAAGTTCGTGGTCCGAGGCTCACTCTGCGAGGCAAGGAGAAGGAGGGAGAGGAAGGGAGAGAGGTGGGGAGGAAGAGGAGGAGAGGAGGAAGGGGAGGCAAGGAGGAGGAGAGGAGAGAGAGGAGGAGGAGGAGGAGGAGGAGGAGGAGGAGGAGAGAGGAGGAGGAGGAGGAGGAGGAGGAGGAGGAGGAGGAGGAGGAGAGGAGGAGAGGAGAGAGGAGGAAGGGAGAGGCAATGAGGAAAAGGGGAGAGGGATGAGGTAGAGGAGGAGGAGGAGGAGGAGGAGAGGGGAGGCGAGAGGGAAGGAGGAGGAGGGGAAAGCGAAAGGATGAGGGGAGATTATAAGGAGGAGGAGGAAGATGGAAAGAAGAGGAGCAAGAGGAGGGAGAGGGAAGGAAGAGGAGGGAGAGGAAAGAAGAGGAGGGTAGATGGAAAGGAGGAGGAGGGAGAGGAAAGAAGAGGCCCGCTCCATGCCGTGATTTCAAGTAAAGACCCGCTCCAAGCCGTGATTTCTAGTCTCAATTTTTCAATGCGTAACCAGTGACATGACGAGGTGACGGATGGTGGCGCGATCACGTGTACACCACAGATCTTGTACTTCCACATCGTGATTTCCTCTCAAATTTTCAGTACGAATTAGCTAGTGTCATTTGATGTTAGAGAAGGCGATAGGCAAGGAGGAAAAGGGGACGGGATCCGAGGTAAGGAGGAGGAGGAGGAGGAGGAGCAGGAGAGTCAAGGAGGAAAAGGGGAGAGGATCCGAGGTAGAGGAGGAGGAGGAGGTAGAGAGGCAAGGAGGAAAAGGGGAGAGGGAGGAGGTAGAGGAGGAGGAGGAGAGAGGAGGAGGAAAAGGGGAGAGGGATCCGAGGTAGAGGAGGAGGAGGAGAGAGGCAAGGAGGAAAAGGGGAGAGGATAGAGGTAGAGGAGGAGGAGGAGGAGGAGGAGGAGAGGCAAGGAGGAAGGAGGGAGGGGAGATAGAGGAGGAGGAGGAGGAGGAGGAGGAGGAGGAGGAGGAGAGGAGGAGAAAAGGGGAGAGGGATGGATAGAGGAGGAGGAGGAGGAGGAGAGGCAAGGAGGAAATGGGGAGAGGGAGGAGGAGGAGGAGGAGGAGGAGGAGGAGGAGGAGGAGGAGGAGGAGGAGAGGCAAGGAGGAAAAGGGGAGAGGGATCTGATAGAGGGAGGAGGAGGAGGAGGAGGAGAGGGAAGGAGGAAAAGGGGAGAGGAGAGGAGAGGGAGGAGGAGGAGGAGGAGGGAGGGGAGGAAGGAGGGGGGAGGAAGGAGGGGAGATGGAAGAAGGAGGAGGAAGGAGGGGAGGAAGGAGGGGAGATGGGAAGAAGGAGGAGGGAGAGGGAAGGAAGAGGAGGAGGCCTGCTCCATGCTGTGATTTCAAGTAGAGACCCAATCAAGCCGTGATTTCTAGTCTCAATTTTTCACCGATGCGTAGGTGACATGACGAGGTGACGGATGGTGGCGGGATCACGTGTACACCGCAGATCTTGTACTTCCAATCTGATTTCCTCTCAAATTTTCAGCTATGTAACTAGCTAGTGTCATTTGATGTTAGAGAAGGCGATAGGCAAGGAGGAAAAGGGGGACGGGGATCTGAGGTAGATAAGGAGGAGGAGGAGGAGGAGGAGAGTCAAGGAGGAAAAGGGGGAGAGGGATCTGAGGTAGAGGAGGAGGAGGTAGAGAGGCAAGGAGGAAAAGGGGGAGAGGGATCTGAGGTAGAGGAGGAGGAGGTAGAGAGGCAAGGAGGAAAAGGGGGAGAGGGATCTGAGGTAGAGGAGGAGGAGGTAGAGAGGCAAGGAGGAAAAGGGGAGAGGGGAGGGAGGTAGGGAGGAGGAGGAGGAGGAGGAGGAGAGGCAAGGAGGAGGAGAGGGGAGGATATAGAGGAGGAGGAGGAGGAGGAGGAGGAGGAGGAGGAGGAGGAGGCAAGGAGGAAAAGGGGGGGGAGAGGAGGAGGAGGAGGAGGAGGAGGAGGAGGAGGAGAGGCAAGGAGGAAATGGGGAGAGGGATCGGGAGAGGAGGAGGAGGAGGAGGAGGAGGAGGAGGAGGAGGAGGAGAGGCAAGGAGGAAAAGGGGAGAGGGATCCGATATAGAGGAGGAGGAGGAGGAGGAGGAGAGGAAGGAGGAGGGAGAGGGAAGAGGAGGAGGGGAGGAGGAGGAGGAGGAAGGAGGGGAGGAAGGAGGGGAGGAAGGAGGGGAGATGGGAAGAAGGAGGAGGAGGAAGGAGGGGAGGAAGGAGGGGAGATGGGAAGAAGGAGGAGGGAGAGGAAAAGGAAGAGGAGGAGGCCCGTTCCATGTGTGATTTCAAGTAGAGACCCAATCCATGTGATTTCCAGAGAGACCCATTCCATGCTATGATTTCGCCTCAATTTTTCGCTTGATGCGTAACCACCGTGACATGATGTTGGTGAAGGGATGGTGTATGGATCACGTACACCGCAAGGATCTTGTACTTGTAGAGCATTGCAAGGTCGTGCCAAGACCATTCCAATACCGTGATTTCCTCTCAAATTTTCAGTCATGCGTAACTAGCTAGTGCGATTTGATGTTAGAGAAGGCGATAGTAGCATGGGGGTGTCTCGTGTACATGTACAATCGCAAGTAGTTGCAAGGTCGTGCCAAGACCCATTCCATGTCGTTATTTCTATCTCAAATTTTCAGCCGATGCGAACACTATGATGTGAAGTTAGGGAAGGCGATGGAAGAAGGAGGAGGATAGGAGGAGCAACCAACAGCAGCCATGGTCGAGGCAAGGGCAAAAGGCGAGAACGGACATGAGGCAGTTGTCTAGGGGAGAGAGAAGGAGGAGGACTTGAGCCAAACAACCGCCGCAAGATAGCAAACATGGGTCCGCGTAGCACAAACTCAGAGGCACAAAAGGCAATCGAGTGCTCAAGGACAAACTAGTAAACGATCGTGGACGGTGTACAAAGTATGTACGTTATCCGTGTGACGATATGCTTATTTTATATAAAATAGAATATGACCATATATCACGTGAAATTACCATATAGTATATGTTACCATGAACAATACGTGTTTTACAAAGAATGTATTCATACATGTATTTTTATATATGTGTATTCACGAGTATTGGGAACTACTAAGTAAAACTAGGTATTCCATAGGGTAATAGTAGTAAAAGAGGAAGGTAGATGGGGAGGAGGTTCGGTACCAAGCCCGCAAAATCAACAAGAGACGATGTAACACTTTGGTTGTTGCAATTATGTTGAAATTTTGAGAGGGACACAAACCACCTCTCACTACATTGCAACATAATTGTAACAAGATCTATATGACTGAATAAGGTGGAGGGTTGGTTTCCAAACCTAATCGTAATAATAAGGGTCTCATGGGACGAAACCTATTGTACTTAAGACAAGGGGATAAGTGCCATTAGAGGGTGATAAGCCCCGGTTTTCTCCCAGCTTGGGACCCCTTCGCCTCATGACAAGGCCTACGGTGGGAATTAGTCCCACCACGTAGGGAAGTAGTCACTTGGAGCACCTCCTACCACGGTAGGAGGAAAGGAAGTCACGGGTTTGGAAGCTCCCAAGGGAGATAAGAAGGCAACCGGCCCTGCTAGGGTGGGCGAGCGATGGAGTCACGGTGGGAGGAGTTGCCCACCAAGTGATGAGCGGGAGCTCATCATAGGGAAGCAAGGGATGTAAGATCCCATGAGCAAGGCAAAAGGCCTTGAGTCTCCGGAGGTAAGAAAGGAGACTTAGACATGTTGGAGGAGATGCTAGGGGAGATGTTCAAGAAGGTAGATAGGAGCCGCCAAGAGGAGAGTTGAATTCTGAAGACGAGGCGGAGAAGACAAGGACCTACCAAGCAAGGGAAATTGCGGTAGGCGAGCGAAACCCGGAGGATGTTATGAGGATGGAAGCTCAAGTGGAGCACTTGGAAAAGAGTCTTGAACAGAGGCAAACAACTCATATTCGGAGAACAAGGCTCTTACCAAGCAATTGGCAGAGAGGAGAAGGTGGAGCAACTTGCTCACATGCACATGGGAAAAGAAGGGAAGACAAGCAAGTGCTGCTAATGGAGGAAAGGTCAAGACGAGAGCAATCGAAAGAAATGAGACAAAGGCAAGTAGGCGACATGAGCGGCCACACAGCCAGCCGTGAAGATTAGTGACATGGAAAAGGAGCTGGGAGAAACACTGGAATTGAAGGAAGAAGAGCTGGAAGAACGGACACATTTTGTCCAAAGATTGGAAATGGAACGAGAAGTCCAAAGAGGAGAATGCACAACTCCCTAGGAGGATAGGGGAGTTGGAGGAAGAAATGGCAAAGGAGAAAGTCATGAGGCGGTAAAGATATGTTGGCGGAGGGAGATTTCCGATTATGCCCTACAAGAGAGATTGATCCGCCAACCGCAAATGAGAGGACGGAGATGTGGCTCCATGTCAAGACCGTGAGCTGGCCTTGAGCGAGATGCTTACAAAAGCAAGTGTGAGCATGGAGTATGGCTTGAGGATTACAAAGAATTGGAGATGGCACAACAACGATTTGCAGCCCATCTTCACAACAAGGTGCTCAAGGCCACTAACCAAGTTGTTGCGACTTGTCAAAGGAGAATGTTGGGACCTCATGATGATAGGGAGGCCCTCATGCAAGTCCAACCGAAGCCTTAGACTTGGAGAGTGTCCCAAGCAACAGGGTGAAGAAACTGCACTGTGAGAAGCAAGGGAGAAGCCGCATGTGGAGAGAATCACCTGTGAAGGGGTAAGGAAGAAGAAACGATCACATGTTGGTCCGTTGAGAACTCGCAAGGAAGAGGGGTTGATCTTGAATGGAGCAAGAATCACAAGGAGAAGACCAACCTCCCAACATGGGTGCAGAGAAGGAGCTCACTTGCTCCACAAGTGAGAGGAAGAGGAGAAGTCGAGGATGAGCCAAGGGCTAAGAGAGCCCGGCTATTTTATTGGAGGAAGGAACTCAAGATAGGCATCAAGATAAGGAAGGGATTCATAAGAAGTCCTTAAATTAGCTTGAAGACATGGGGCAAGATGCCACTTGGGAAGACTTTTCTTTAGAGGAGGACAGCATTAATGCTTGGCCCCCAAGAGAGTGTGTTGACTAGCTAGAATGTTGATGTGAGCCATTAAGGCTCACATAGGTGAATTTGCTAGAATAGAATTTTACCCAAGATGCTTGGATGTCGAACTTAAAGTACAATAGGATACACTAAAATAAGGAGTGCTGGAGGGCCTGTGGGAGGTCAGATGTGAGGACCTCCCTATAAAAGGAGGGAGTGAAGTAAAATTATTGTCTTGCGCCCCATCCTCCCCGAGTCCTTCACTTTGTGTGTGAATTTCGTGCCCGCAAGCCAACGCAGGTCCGTAGAGAGGAGAACGCGCGTCGAGTGCCGGGTGGAGGGCTTGCTCTTTGCAGCGCCCGCTAGCCTCCCTTGTGAATGGTTGTGGTGAATTGTTTTGCTTTGAGTGTGTGGCGATGCTCAAGGAACTCTCGGCTTGAGGGTAGACTCAGGAAAGACTGGAGGTTCTCGTCTGCAAACCACATAGCAACCGCCCAAGGAAGAACTCGCAATTTCCTGGACGACCCTGTGCAACAGCCAAGGGCGAGTTGGAATTAATGAGCCAGAATTGGTGTTAGAGTAGGAGATTGTGGAGGAAGGAAGGTAGATGAGTAGAGAAGAAGAGGGCGTTGTTGATTGAGAGAGTTGTGAGGAGGATTAGAGTGTAGGAAAACTAAGGCCACAGCAGAGCCTAAGGGACGAATCCCAACTGCAAGCAAGAGGGCGCCCCGTGGAGAAGAGTGTCTTAGGAGTAGGGACGGTTGCGTGGGTCAGGGGTCCTGGCGCCCGTGATAGACACCTTGCTAAGACGAACGCAATTGTGTGGTGTCGTAGGTTGAGGGTGAGTTTACGGCGACGGCGGCGAGCTGCTGTAGAGGGAGCGTGAGAGGGCGCCTTGCTTGTTTAGAAGGCTGAGGTAGTGTGTAGCTGCAGTAGTGAGCTCAAGATCCGACTCCCAAGTCTCATGGGACGAAACCCAACGACGAAACGACAAAGGGATAAGTGTGGCCGCTAGAGGGGAATCTCGGAGTGCCCCGGGTTTCCTCCCACATTTTGGCGCTGCTGCCGGGACTTGCTGCTTTGAAATTTTGAGAGGGACACAAACCACCTCTCACTACATTGCAACATAATTGTAACAAGATCATATGACGTAACAGGTGGAGGGTTGGTTTCCAAACCTAATCGTAATAAGGGGTCCCAAAAGTGTAACAAGACCCCAAGATTTTAAATATAATTGCAAAGGGGGTCCAAATCTTAACATAAAGTGTAACATGACCCGCCATTTTCTAGTAGGGTTTCCGAGGTACATCTTCCGCTCGCAAGAGGAGGACTTTTCAAGGTGGATTGTCGAGCCTTTTCTAGCTCGATTTTGTCGTCATAGAGAGGGTGAGAGGGGAGAAGTTGGGACAGATCTAATGGCCGAGCCGCAAGGTCTTGATCGACCATCGCCCATCTTGCTGCCCTTTCAACCTTGCTTGTTAAGAGGATGAGGCGCTGTGTGCCCAAGTCTGTATAGTACATCCCGCTTGCTGCAAAGATTTGTTTACCGCCAAGACAGGTGGAATTGCTGGGAGGTGTGCCAGCTTTGTGGACGCCTCAACCATGAGTGGAGGAAGTGGTGGTGGAAGTCACCACCCCACAGCCGCCGCAATATGAGATTTGGGGAGAAGAAACGGATCACACGCTGTTGGCTGAGAACTCACAAGGAAGAGGGGTTGATCTTGAATGGAGCAAGAATCACAAGGAGAAGACCAACCTCCCAACATGGGTGCAGAGAAGGAGCTCACTTGCTCCACAAGTGAGAGGAAGAGGAGAAGTCGAGGATGAGCCAAGGGCTAAGAGAGCCCGGCTATTTTATTGGAGGAAGGAACTCAAGATAGGCATCAAGATAAGGAAGGGATTCATAAGAAGTCCTTAAATTAGCTTGAAGACATGGGGCAAGATGCCACTTGGGAAGACTTTTCTTTAGAGGAGGACAGCATTAATGCTTGGCCCCCAAGAGAGTGTGTTGACTAGCTAGAATGTTGATGTGAGCCATTAAGGCTCACATAGGTGAATTTGCTAGAATAGAATTTTACCCAAGATGCTTGGATGTCGAACTTAAAGTACAATAGGATACACTAAAATAAGGAGTGCTGGAGGGCCTGTGGGAGGTCAGATGTGAGGACCTCCCTATAAAAGGAGGGAGTGAAGTAAAATTATTGTCTTGCGCCCCATCCTCCCCGAGTCCTTCACTTTGTGTGTGAATTTCGTGCCCGCAAGCCAACGCAGGTCCGTAGAGAGGAGAACGCGCGTCGAGTGCCGGGTGGAGGGCTTGCTCTTTGCAGCGCCCGCTAGCCTCCCTTGTGAATGGTTGTGGTGAATTGTTTTGCTTTGAGTGTGTGGCGATGCTCAAGGAACTCTCGGCTTGAGGGTAGACTCAGGAAAGACTGGAGGTTCTCGTCTGCAAACCACATAGCAACCGCCCAAGGAAGAACTCGCAATTTCCTGGACGACCCTGTGCAACAGCCAAGGGCGAGTTGGAATTAATGAGCCAGAATTGGTGTTAGAGTAGGAGATTGTGGAGGAAGGAAGGGTAGATGAGTAGAGAAGAAGAGGGCGTTGTTGATTGAGAGAGTTGTGAGGAGGATTAGAGTGTAGGAAAACTAAGGCCACAGCAGAGCCTAAGGGACGAATCCCAACTGCAAGCAAGAGGGCGCCCCGTGGAGAAGAGTGTCTTAGGAGTAGGGACGGTTGCGTGGGTCAGGGGTCCTGGCGCCCGTGATAGACACCTTGCTAAGACGAACGCAATTGTGTGGTGTCGTAGGTTGAGGGTGAGTTTACGGCGACGGCGGCGAGCTGCTGTAGAGGGAGCGTGAGAGGGCGCCTTGCTTGTTTAGAAGGCTGAGGTAGTGTGTAGCTGCAGTAGTGAGCTCAAGATCCGACTCCCAAGTCTCATGGGACGAAACCCAACGACGAAACGACAAAGGGATAAGTGTGGCCGCTAGAGGGGAATCTCGGAGTGCCCCGGGTTTCCTCCCACATTTTGGCGCTGCTGCCGGGACTTGCTGCTTTGAAATTTTGAGATTTTTGTTGCTATGATGAGCTGAGAGGATCTTGTAAGGAGGTGGAGCGGGGTCTAGGAAGAGCCTACACGTCCTGGAACCTGTGCGTTGTGAAGGAGGAGCTCCACGCCTCGAATGGTGTGATTTTGTGTTCCCGCAGCAAGAATGGCGCGGGCGGTTGGCTGATTTTTCTTTAACAACCGTGTTTTGGAGGCTATGAGGATGCTTGCATGTCTAGCAGAGGAGGGGAGAGGAGAAACCAGGAGGTCACCCCACCACATCGCAAGAGATCTAAGAGCTGCAAGAAGAAATCAATGGAGGGAGGAAAACGCAGCTGGGTTGCACGCGGCCCAGGAGGAGGAAGAGCTAAGGGCGCTTGAGGAGGAGGCGTTTTGCCCTTGCCTACAAGGGGAGCCAAGTGATCCAAAAACGCTCGAGAAGGGACGCCAAATCACCGACAAAGAAAACAAAGGAGGTGGTTGAAGAAGAGTTGGTATGTGAAGAGGAAAGCGAGGAGGAAGCACCTTCGAGCACGATTCAAGTTCAGCTACCAGCACGGGGCCTTCTCAACGCTGGACCTTCGTGAGTGGTGGATCTAGCTCAACTCCGAAAATGAAAGTGAAGAAGGTGGGTGGTGGGGGGAATTTCGTGCGTGGTCAAGATCTTGCGGAGCGCTTGATAGAATCACCGCTCAGCTCCATCTTGGGACGACACCTAGGGGAGACACCATCCCACAACACCCCAATCTTTTGTGCAGACACCTTCTCGCAGAGAACTTGGTTGGAGAATTTACTGCAGGAGAGGAAGGGAGTGTGAGTTCGCCTAGCTATCCGGACCAAGCAACATGAGTGGAACAGAGTAGGAGGGGATTTGCTGTTTGGATAGTTGTGTGTTGAGGGGTGTGAGCGTGCTTGGAAGTCTAGTCTGGGAGGGAGGAATTTTGTAGGAGTTGAGAGGAGATCACCCCACCTTTGTCTGCAAGGGATTTGTGAACTGAATGGAGAAATCATGTGTGAAGAAAGCTTGATGTGCAAAGGAAGAAGCGGAGGAGAGAGCTCTTGGGAGGAAGCTACATGTGCTAACATCTTCAAGGGTTCTTGAGGAAGAAGTTGTCTAAGAGCAAGAGGAGGTTGTGCTCACGGACAGAGAGGAAGGAGGTTGTTGCCGAGGAGTTGCGATCAAGGGTGAGGGTCAAGAACTGAGCCGTTAATAATTTCAAGGTACATCTTCCGCTTGCAAGAGGAGGATAGGATTGTTGAGCTCTCTCGAGTTGGTCGTCGAAGAGGAGGAAGGCAAGAGGGTGAGAGGGGAGAAGTTGGGACAGATCTAATGGCCGAGCCGCAAGGTCTTGATCGACCATCGCCCATCTTGCTGCCCTTTCAACCTTGCTTGTTAAGAGGATGAGGCGCTGTGTGCCCAAGTCTGTATAGTACATCCCGCTTGCAGCAGATTTGTTTACCCGCCAAGACATGGTGGAATTGCTGGGAGGTGTGCCAGCTTTGTGGACGCCTCAACCATGAGTGGAGGAAGTGGTGGTGGAAGTCACCACCCCACAGCCGCCGCAATATGAGATTTGGGGAGAAGAAACGGATCACACGCTGTTGGCTGAGAACTCACAAGGAAGAGGAGGGAGTCTTTGTATGATTATGTAGAGGGATTTATGGTTACTTCAAGAGAGTACCACCACGTCCGTAAGGAGTGACCTTTTGATAAAAGTTCGAGAAGTTCGAGGAATGTATGATGCTATAGAAGACGAGAGCTAGAGTCCGTGGGTAGCAAGGATTTCTAAGTACCTAGGTGTAGAGGAGATGGTAGAGTTTAAGAAGGTGCAGGAAGAGCATGAGAATGCGTGTTTCATTTTCACCGAAAGGAGCGACTTGAGGCCTGTGATGACCGATTGACGAGGAGTTGGTTACGGCCTGGGTTGAAGGGGAGGACGTGAGCATGTTGTAGACGGCCTAAGGATTGATCAGCAAGACTTGTTGCCAGCAGAGGCCAAATGAGCAAGAAGGGAGCGAGCAGGAAAGTGCAGCAGGACAACTGGAACCGAGGGGGATAAAAGGGCGCCAGTGGGCGCGAGGAGGAGGCTGGAATGCTCAAGGGTGAGCAGTGAGGGCTGCAAGTGGAGGCCATCACGATGGCAAAGAAAGAAGCAAAACGACATGAGAGCACGCTTTTGAGCGAGAAGGCGCCCACTTGGCGAGGTCAAGCGTGCGCCATGAGGCCGCGAGGAGGAGAAGGCCCTAGGGAGGTGGACACGCCAGAGGGCGAAGGAGGAGATGCGCTTCATGAAAAGTTTGAGCGTAACCGCAGAAGGGAGAGTTGGCGATCCGTGGGCAATCACCAAAATTCACCATGGAAGTGCAGAAGGCGAGGAGGTCGCCATGGGAGCGCGATCTAGACCTGGACATGAGGCTAGGCCAACAAGAAGGGAGGAAATCGAACTTGGTTTGAAGGGAGCTAAAGACCGGTGAAAACTTGCGATTGGCACAGGAGGAAACGGTTTTGTGAATGAGGTTGAGCATGTCGCCGTGGCAACGACGCCTGGTCTGCTGGTAAGCGAAGCTTGTGGAGGCCACCACGGGTGGAAGGATGATGGAGAAATTGCAAGAAATCACAATTTGGAGGAAGGAGAAGTGGCACACAAAATGGTGTGCCGAGGAGTGGTGCGCTAGAGCCCAGGAGCGAGGATGGCTCTATGGTGATGTGTATGAAGGAGGATTGTGGAGAAATCACACCTCAAGATATGCTTGCAGGGGAATTGCAAGAAGGAGCGTCGACCAATTCACGGTCGATTGCGGAAATTGCTGCCAGAAACTGCAGCAACGTAAGGAGATCGCTGCTAGAGCGCGATCTAGGGCTAGACATGAGTCTAGAAGGTCGGGAGATGGTGTATGATGATGCAGTCCACGACCAGGCACTGATGCCCGCAGATCGACGCAAGGTGGAGAAGCTAGTTTTGTGAGCCGAGTTGAAGGCGGGTTGTGGCCAAGCACCAACATCCACCGTGAACAAGCTAGATGGAAACAAGCAAGGCGTGGCCTAGAGGTCAAGAGCAAGTCTTGATGCCTAGGAAAGCCAAGGATCCGTGAAGGGAGTTTTGTGTGAGATGCAACCTAATGAATTGGGGATTCTGAGCAAGGAGAAAGGGTGAGCAAGAGGGCTGCAAGTGGAGGCCACGGTTGGCAAAGGGAGAAGAGAAAACGGAGAAATCATGGAGGGACTCCCACACATGGCGTGTGTGGGAAGCGATGATGGAGCCTGAGTAGGGACGGCTCGAGGATGGTGTGCATGGAAAGGAGCGTGAAGAAACGATCCAAGGGAGCTTGGGAAAACCGCAGAAAAGGAATTGGCGAATTCATGGGCCAAGGAAGCCACTTTGTGGAGGTGGCATGTCGAGAGTATTGTCGAGGAGCGCGAGCCAGCTCGGGCCAGAGCCTAAGGTTATCATGGCGGTGACCATCTGCCACTACTAGGAAAAGTATACTTTTACTAATTGAAGTTTTACAGGGGTGCATTTTACCACGGCCGCCCTATTTTTACTAATACGTCAATTAAAGGCACCGTTTCAAGTCCATGTATTATTTTCATGTATAGCCCAGAATTTACTAGGGCTCATTCCAATTTTACTATAGGGCTTTTTTTGCCAAAGGCGCAAAAGCTTACGTGGCAAATCAAAAAGGACTTTACTACGGGGCACTTGTTACTTACAACAGACCTTATAGATGTTACAATGATGGCATGTTCGTTTACTACGAGCCTACAAGTTACTACAGGACTTTCTCGATTACAACGGGTTCTTTTACAACAAGCCAATGGTATTCTACAACATCCAATATTTTGCTACACTCAGTAGGGTTTACAACAAGACCCTTTACGACGAGACCGGGTCGCTTTACAACGATTAATTTAGAATGGGTTTTGATGATAAACCACATCTTATTACCCAAAAAGCAAAACATTAGAGGTAACTCAAGGTACATCGCTTAAGGCTTGGGCTAGGCCGAATCAGAAACGAGAACAAAAGGGGCCTGCGACAGCGGGACCGCTGAAAATCCTCCCACGGATCATCTCCACATCGCTGGGCGCCTCAGAGAAGACTTCTAAAAGTGTCACAGGGCAATCCAGCCAAGGAAGCCACAACCTAGGTCTGGGTGCGCTGATGTGAGCCCGAGAGGGCGTAATTTCCAAGAAGTATCGCCCATCCATCCACCCGCCTCTTGAAATCCAAGGCCTCCAGTAGATTGGGGCGCCTGCCGGCCTCGCATCCTCCTCCGATGTGTGGGTCGCGTGAGGAAGCCTCCGACCGCCCAGCTCGCCTCCCATGTTCGGCGATAAATTTCAGCACTACCGCCAGCCCATCCGGACCGTCGCTTCTCCGTGACATTGGGAAGGCTAAGCGATGAGGAGCAAGAAAGGCCAACTGGCGTAGGTCACGAGCGAAATCTCGCGGCACGAGGCAAGGAAGCCGGCATGCTTCATGCAACTGGAGGATGACAGAAGGCTCGGATTCGGCTTCGGAGAAGACCAAATGATGCAAACTCAAGCCGAAGTCGAAAAGCAAGCAAGCTGGTGCCTCCATTTATGCCCATCCGCACTAATAGATTCGCCACGCCGGAGAAACTAAGTGTTTAGGGTGACATCCGTTACAGATGAAAAGCCCGCCTTATGACAAGCGGTGACCGAGGGAGAATGGTGCGAAATCGAGTGGTCAACAAGATTCGCTTCCCCAAGGACCAAACCTCGTTACATATGTTGGCCATGGAGGCATATATAGCCCAAGGAAACTCGAGTCTCCTTGGCCTTCGGGTTAGGTTTAGGTACACCAACCCATGAGAAACATGAGTTAGGGTTTTACACCCAAGCCCAAGGAAAACTTGAGTTAGGATTTGGTTAAAGTATCCTCGGCCTTCGAGAATCACCGGAAACTCCCGCTTGCCAAATAATATGGCCTTTTTATGGCCTCCGCTCAGACCAATGGCTAAATGCCACGTGCACCCGCATGCAAACAGGCGTTACATTGCCACATTGCCGCACTTGGATCTGAGTGATCAAACTGATCGGCGTGCCCGAGCATGGATCTGATCGGCGTGCCCGAACTTGGATCTGATCGGCGTGCCTGAACTTGCTCTCGAGTGGTCAAAGACAACACACTATATGGTCGACCGAGGTTCCTTGGTCTTTGGGTTCGTGAAACCATGGTTTGACGAACCATAGTTAACAAAACCCTGGAACCCTAGAACCACAGCGTAGAATACCTTTGAACTTATTCGGAATGAAACGGATTTACACGAACTTTATATAGGGTCGCTGACGATATGGGTTTCCTTTGGTTCATGAAAATCGCTATATATTTCTTGGACTTCGATAAATCATATTACGCCTCCTTGGGCTTCGGCGCATGGTCGGGTCTCGAGGTGAATTTTGGTACCAAACCTATGACACTTACGCCTATATATGCAATCAGAAAAATGGATAATAAACCATGCTTAGTTTGAGTTGGTTTCCGCCATGGTACATCCCGCGAAATGAAACATGTATCTGCTCCCGCCATGCCACCGAGACGAAGTCCATGTGACTGCTCATTCTCTCTTCTCCTTGTTCTTACCACATCCTGCCGTCAGGTTTCACCACATGCCGCGGACTTTCACTACTTTGAAATTCTTAGTACGCAGAGCAGGCGCCAGACTGAAGGACACATCAGCAAGCGTGGTCTAAACCGGCTAAGGTTGAGGTATGTTCTCATTTTTTTTCCACCACCCCCTCCGCAAGCTGACCTTTCCAAAGCTCCCGTGAATCACAACCAGTCTCGTGTCGTAGATGCCTAAAACGACGAGGAAGATCCAACCGCGAGCGGAGATCGACGAGACCCGCGCCCGCATGGCGCCTTAGTAGCGGAGATGCACCAGGAGGCCACGGTGACTAAGGACTAGGCCGACCCAACTGTTAATTCACTTGAACTCGGAAGGGCGGCGCCAAATTGCTCGCGCTGGCCCCGAGCCCAAGGCAAGGGCGGCAGAAAAGAGCTGTGGCAAAGTCTCAAATTGATGAAGAAGCCGGGAAAAGGAGAGGAGGAGGACGATGTTTTGCATCCTCAAGGCCTGTGGCTGCAAATGGAACGAGAGGGAGGGGAAAGCGTGGTGGGCAAGGTAAGGGTAAGATTCCCCGTGTGGGAGGGAGGGGATGGGGCCGGAGACAACGTGATGACGCTCCGACCGCGAGCTGGAAGGACCCAAAACCCGAGCTCCGGTCACTAGGGCATCGCCCGCCACATGTTCTGGAGAGGAGGAAGACCATGAAGAGGCTAGATTTTGAAGGATGAGTATATTTGGAGAAGGGGCATGGGCTCACAAGCTCGTGGCACATGGAGAGCGATCTGCATGGAGGAAGGCGCCCGCCGGCTGTCAAGGCAAAAGTGGCGACAAGGATCACAGCCCCGGCCGCTAGACGGGTCTATCACCCTATAGAAGGGCCGCAGGATCGATGCACAGCCGCAGATGCCGCAAGGCGGTTAGGGGATGAAGAGGTAAAGCACCGGGCTGCAAAGACATCCATGAGTCCACGAAGACCCTTGCGCCCAAACCCGCCAGTGAAGCCAAACATGTCAAGACGTTGACGACGCTACCTTAAAGGTGTAAACCATGATGCTCTATTGGTAGAAGGTGAAGAGAACGACCAATTCCAGAGCCCGCAGGAGAACACGAAGAAGCTTGAAGCTATCGATGATGGTACCCATAAGACAAAGATTCGTGGGGACTAATTTTGTGAAGCATGTGAAGAGGTGCAGAAGGAGCCTCAAACACTGCACTCTAAAGCTGAAGAGGGACACCGTCATCAAACAAATGCTCATCTTCAACCAAATGAGCAAGACTTGAGGGTGGCTAATGTGGAGCAAGCAAAAGATGATATAGCCGAGGATGCAAGACGCAAGATCTTCCTGATGCCGTGATCGAGGAAGATGTCATATCATTCCTCCCAATGTCAGATTCTGACATAAAGTGCTCTAGGGGCCCAAGAGGAAAAGGGTGCACGATGTTCAAAGACGATGTGCTTGCAGCCCATATCCATCCTTCGTAAGCCGCCTTCAATGTTTGTCGGGCCTATTATAGTTTCCAAGCTCGAATTTTTAGCCATGGATATGAACTCCGCAGCCTCAAATTCGGGCCGTAGTTCTAATGTCGGATTTGGAGGCTCAAGGTACGGTTGTGTAAACGATCTAGGCTGAAACCTTAAAATGTGCCCCGGCGGAATTTTTTGTTTTTTTTTTGTAAGAGTGGTGTGAAAATAAGTCGATTGACTGAGTTGAGGATATTCATAGTAAAATGTCCTTGGCCTATGGAGTTCTTTTTGTTTTATTGCCTAGGTTAGATAATAAATGGTCCGGAAACTCTGTTCCTTGGCCCATGGACATCCACTACAAGGTCTATATATGGGTAGGGGTGGTTATTTGGGGTTTGCCCTAAGTTAGGGTCGATCACCGGGCGGTAGCCGAATGAGTGTGGGGTTGTGGATCGTGAGCGGTCGAGAAGACAACCAGTAGGGAAGCCAAACTTAACCCTAAGGAAACCGTAGGGTGACCGAGCGCTGCTCAAACGGCGGAGCGCCGCGCCGGAGCGATGGAGGAGTGGAGCGAACGCCGGAGCGTGAGGTCGCCGAGGAGCCGATTCGAGGCGACCGCGACCGCTGAGAGCGAGAGGGCGCGATCGTGGAGGGCCGCCAACCTCACCTGAAGTCGCAACTCACTGGCGCCTCCCTCAGCTTCGTTGGCATAGATCCTCGGCCGCCCGCGCGGGCCTCACAGTACCTTCCAGGCGCTCACCCGGTGAAGAAACTTAGTCAGTCTGTCGAATGGACGGACTTCTCTTTCGGCCTCCGGCGTTTCCCTCTTGATCACGGCGCCTGCTTCCTCCTCGCCTCTGGGCCGCCTCCAAGCTGCTCACGGAGGAGCACCATCGCCTCCTTGTGGCTTCCACCTCACAGGTCTTCTCGGCCATCCCGCGAGACCCCGAGCATACCGTCCATGGCGGTGGCAGGACCATACGTGTCTCTTCCAGGCGCCATTAGTGAGGCCCCAAAAGTCCGTTGTGGGGCGGGCATCTCACGGTAAGGACCTCCATACCGCAGTCGGGCGAGTCGAGTGGGCTCTCGGACCTAATCGGGTCCCTTAGGTCTGATGCAGGGTCAGGGCCTCACCCTCCTTAGCCCTCTTGGCATGCCAATTCCTTAATCGCCCTCTTCGTCACAGGGCTCGGAGGGTGAGGTTCAGGCCCACCTTGCCTCTCCCAGTCGGCAGGACCGGCTCAGTGAGGTTCTTGCCGGTGGCCTCCTGCTCCTTGCGTCTTTTCGCCCTTCTCACGCCTCTTGACCTCTTGCCACTCAGGTAGGCGGGGGCAAGAAACGCAGGTGCCGTCAGGAGTGTTGCGTTGGCGGGTGGCACCGTCTTCCGCCTCTTTGGCCCGAGTCCGTTTGGGCTCATCAATTTTGTGGGGTTGTGGTGCAGGGGCCGCGGCTCCATCTGGACCGCCTCTTGCCTTTGCTCGGTGAGGCACCAAGAGGAGGGGATATCTTCCCACACTTCCCTAGGTGGTGAGGGGTCCGTTCGAGACGTATGAGTCAGGAATCCCTCGATCGTCCTCCTCCGGA